>JBAMCF010001156.1:0-34099 GCA_037075285.1 Drosophila lutescens
GGGGGGGGGGGGGGGGGGGGGGGGGGGGGGGGGGGGGGGGGGGGGGGGGGGGGGGGGGGGGGGGGGGGGGTTGTGTGTGTGTGTGTGTGTGTGTGTGTGGGTGTGGGGGGGGGGGGGGGTGTGTGTGTGTGTGTGTGTGTGTGTGTGTGTGTGGGGGGGGGGGGGGGGGGGGGGGGGGGGGGGGGGGGGGGGGGGGGGGGGGGGGGGGGGGGGGGGGGGGGGGGGGGGGGGGGGGGGGGGGGGGGGGGGGGGGGGGGGGGGGGGGGGGGGTGTGTGTGTGTGTGTGTGTGTGTGTGTGTGTGTGTGTGGGGGGGGGGGGGGGGGGGGGGGGGGGGGGGGGGGGGGGGGGGGGGGGGGGGGGGGGGGGGGGTGTGTGTGTGTGTGTGTGTGTGTGTGTGTGTGTGTGTGTGTGTGTGTGTGTGTGTGTGTGTGTGGGGGGGGGGGGGGGGGGGGGGGGGGGGGGGGGGGGGGGGGGGGGGGGGGGGGGGGGGGGGGGGGGGGGGGGGGGGGGGGGGGGGGGGGGGGGGGGGGGGGGGGGGGGGGGGGGGGGGGGGGGGGGGGGGGGGGGGGGGGGGGGGGGGGGGGGGGGGGGGGGGGGGGGGGGGGGGGGGGGGGGGGGGGGGGGGGGGGGGGGGGGGGGGGGGGGGGGGGGTCCTAGGTACAGCAGTTCTTTCTTGAAAAATTGGCACTTTTCCGGGTTGATCCTGAGGTTTGCTTCCTTTAGGCGTCGAAACACTTCTTTTAGGTTTTCTGTGTGTTCCTTCAGCGTGCGTCCAATCACTATGGTGTCACCTTGGTAGGCGAATGCATGCGGTGACATTTCGGGTCCGATTACTTGGACCAGAACTCGTTGGAACGTTGCGGACGCCGAGTGTAGACCAAACGGTATTACCCTCCACTGGAATAGCCCGTTGCCTGGCACTGTGAAAGCCGTGTATTGCCTGCTGCTTTCTTCCAATGGGATTTGCCAGTATCCATCCTTCAGGTCCAAACTGCTGATGTACCGCGCCTCCTTTAGCTGATCTAGGATGTAGTTTATGCGGGGCATTGGGTAGGCGTCCTTTACAGACTTCGCGTTGATCTGCCTGAAGTCTACGCATAGTCTCCACTTGCCTGTCTTCTTTCTCACCATCACGATGGGGGAGCTGTATGGGCTCTTTGAATGCTCTATGAACCCCATTTGAAGGAGCTCGTCTACCTTCGCGTTAATTTCCCCTTAAATTTTTGGATTCTTGGGGTAGTATCGCTGCTTAATAGGTTTGTCGTCCTTCATCGTGATCTGGTGCTCTGCCATGTTTGATGTTCCCGTCATCGTATTGAAGTCCGCTAGCTCTACCTCCAGGAATCTCGTTGTGTCGTTATCCTCGCTTGTTTCTTGCATGACTGGCACTGATAGTTTCTCCTCGATCCATCCATTGTGTCGATTCCTTGGTGGTATTTTTATTTCGTGTCCAGCACATTTTATCTCGGTTCCGACTCGTGTTAGAAAGTTCCATTCCAACACCAACGAATCCACTACCCCTGGTAGTATCAGTATCATCCCGAATTCGACTTCCACATCGAGCTGTGAGTTGATTCCGCCGCATCTTCCGTCTGCCAACCTAACTTGCCGTCTTGTCCTCGTACTCTTTCCGAGGGCAGCAAGGTTGACCGCCAGTTCTTCGCTGGTGTCGATTGTGGCTTTGTACGTGCCTCCACCAATCGTCACCGCCGCGGACAACTGCTGCTCCTCCTCGATTAGCATGCCAGTTAGTTTGGAGAGGTAGCATTTTGCGATCCCCTTCCGCCTCTCTGCGGCTGGGATCGCTGGCCATTTCCCGCTTGATGGCAGCACTCGAAGTTTCTGACTCCCACTTTGCCGCAGACCCAGCAGAATATCAAACGTTGGTTTCGGCAGCCGCGTTCCCAGTGTCCGGATCCGCCACATTTTTGACAGGCCTCCTGGGGGTCTGTGATGTGGGTACTCCCTCGTGGTCTCTGAGTTGTGTTTGGTGGCCTCCATGCGGTTTGGGTTGGTTGTCTCTGTTGCCAGTGTTGTGTCCATTGGCCCTCGTAGGCTGCGTCGGTTGCGTGATGACATTGGCCTTGCTGTGGTGGTGTCCATTGGCCGTTATTCGGGGCGTTGGTTGGCTGCAGCTGATGGACCTGTTGTGTTGGTGTCCGCTGATTGTTCCCTCGAGGTTCCTGGTCGCCGATGTCCTCGCACCTTCTGCACATAGCTTGCACCGAAGCTGCCGGTTTTGCCCTTGAGAATTTGTTCTCCTGCACGAATGTCTCCCGATCCTTCTCCAGATCGTCATTCTCGTCGGCTAGGATCATCAACGTGTCCAAGTCCGAGACTATATAGGCTTTTAGGGAGATTTTGAGAGTCGGCGTGCAGTTCTCCTTGATGATGCTTAGCGTCTCCCTCGGGGAATAATTGAGTGGCCTCATCAACGTTCCGCTGCTTGACTTGATCCGACAGCTTTGTGAAAAAGTCTCTCGGCAGAAAATAGGTGTGGAAACTTTCTATAAATTCTGTCCAGGTTCTCCATTGATTATTGTTGGCAATAAATCATTTCAAAGCTTTTCCGGTGAGTAATTCCGGCATCGCTCGGGGAATCATGTCTAGGTCCAGGCCGTATGTGTTGGCGGACCATTCCACTTGCTACAAAAACACTCTCGGACTTGCTTAGCGACCTTGGCATAATCTGGCTTGCTGGGGGTAGAGGTCGGTATCGGTTCTGTCCTTTGTGCCTCCTTTTGCCTTTCCTGGCTTGGCTCTCTCTTTTGTGCCTCCTTTAGCCTTTCCTGGCTTGGCTCTATCCTACCGATCTGCCTTCCAGAGCAATGTTTAACCTCTATGAGACATGGGCAAAGTCCTCTTTCTTCAGACGGTAAATCCAACTCTTCCCCATTCTGCTTTGTGTTGCCTTCACTACTGGGACAATCACGTTTTGGGCGCCAGATGTAACAAACTGTTTTTTTTGTTGTCTGCTCGCTACGAGATTCGTGCGGCTAGCTCAGAGACTTTGTGTGTTCGTCCCACCAAATTTATATAAACGTGACCGCCCAGTAGATCAGTGAGAAAGCACAGAATTCACGCGTTCGAATTGGGTTTATTGTGGGTGTAATTACAGCGGCTTGATGGCTCGGTTGGCCTTGGTATCGCCACTCATGGTGCTCGGTGTCTCCTGATGATGTTCGTCTCTGCACGTCGGTGCGTCGCCTCGGTGATCGCCTGCCTCGTTGAATCCATGCTCCGGTCCTGCAGCTCCCTGTAGCTCCTTGTAGAGGCTCGGCGATGCTCGTCTCTGGTGCGTTGACTCGACGACTACTCGTAGCGCCTCGGACTCGCAAGGAGTCAGCCGTGTGGGCTTAGGGAAGGGTCACCGTTCTCAGACTAGGGTGAAGAGGCTGCGTTCTACAGGACAACGCATATAGACACACAACCGCCTGTCCCTGGCTCTGTCCCGGATGGTCCCACTAGGGTCTTGCTCGGATCGCGCTGACAGTCGGGGTGGTCACCAGGAGCTGCCTAGTGCTTCACCTTGCTTTTACGCCTAGTGTAAACGAACGTCCCACCCTGGCCTCACACGCTAGCTCGTTCGTGACGTTTTCGCGTAGCTCGATGTCCGTTGCTCTGCTCCTGGACGTGCTGGTTGTGAGGTTGGACGTAGCGTGTCTTCTGGTACTTGGGGTTACGGATACACGCCGGTCCCGGGCTCGTAGAGCCGTTGGGTCTCTACTGCTCGCCCTTTCTGGCTGGTCGTGCCAGGACCTGTTCGATTCCCACTTAACGGACTGGGCTCACGCCGGGACACGCCAAAGTAGTGTTGGAAACAAGGCACCCTGGGTCTAGACGGCTCTCGCCCCGAGCTTACGATCTCTTGTCACAGGCCTTCGCTGCTCCACTCTGATAGATACGCCAGGCGTAATGCGAGGATCAAATCGTAACAGGAGTAGAAACAGTTCGCCTTGACTTAGCCGTGTGATGCCCTCTGGACCTCAGCTACCTGTGTCTTAATTCGGAGATTCCTGATGATCCAATCCCGAACGTCTCGTCGTAGCGATCTTGCTCCTTGTAGGCTCCCACGGTGCTGCATCCGACGACTTGGCTTGTGTTTTACTTGTAGATTACTTGGCACTGGTTGACTGACTTGTTCACTTTGATATCTTGACTGATCTTGATCGGATTGACTCCTCGTCATCGACTCATCCAGCTGCCAGCGCCCGGCGGCTTTATATAGGGCCTCCGGGAGCCGTTATTTCCTTTTGTGGCCTGTCCGCGGCAACTCTCCAATCCAGGTCCAAAGTCCGCGGTTCTTGCTTGACCAACTTGTCCTTCACGTACGGCTTTCAATTGTAGTTCCGCCTGTTGCCGCCGTCCCGCTGATTCCATTGGTGCATGTGGCACACCTGTGTCCATCCGTCTTTTAAATTTAAACTGCTGATGTACCTTGCCTCCCTTAGCTGATCCAGGATGTAGTTTATGCGGGGCATTGGGTAGGCTCCTTTACAGACTTCGCGTTAATCTGCCTGAAGTATACGCATAGCCTCCACTTGCCCGTCATCTTTTTCACCATCACGAGAGGAGCTGTATGGGCTCTTTGAATGTTCTATGAACCCCATTTGAAGGAACTCGTCCACCTTCGCATTGATCTCTCCATGAACTTTTGGATTCTTGGGGTAGTATCGCTGCTTAATAGGTTTGTCGTCCTTTATTGTGATTTCGAGTCCAGCACACTTTATCTCGATTCCGACGCGTTGATTCCGCCGCATCTTCCATCTGCCAACCTAACTTGCCGTCTTGGTATTTGGTGGCCTGCATAACGTGTGGGCTGGCTGCCTCTGTTGGCTCTGGTGTGGTGTCCACTGGCGTTCATAAGGTGCTTCGGTTGCTTGCTGGAGGTGGTCTTGTAAAGGCGGTGTCTATTGATTGTTCCTACGATGTTCCTGGTCGCCCGTGTCCTCGCCCCTTCTGCACATGGTTTGCGCTGGAGCTGCCGGTTTTTCCCCAGCGAATTTGTTCTCTTGCGCGAATGCCTGCCGTTCCTTTTCCAGTTCCTCATAGTCGTCCGCTAGGTTCATAAGTGCATCTAGGTCCGACACTTTGTATGCTCGGGGTGCAGATCTCCCTGATGATGTTCAGGGTCTCTCTCGGCGAATAACTGAGTGGCCTCACCATAGTCTACATGTCGATCATGTAGTCCTTGATTTCTCTTCCTGACTTGATCAAAAAGCTTGGTGAAAAAGTTTTTAACGCCCTAAATCTGAGGGCGTACAAACTTTATTAATCGTGCCGAGGATCGGAGTCCACCTATTTAGTATTTAATATAATATTAGCTATATTAGCCACCTATGTTATAAATATGAAGTAATAGTAATTAAGGAGAAACTAATTTAGCTGGTGAAGCCGAGACACGCACCACGGGAAGAACCCCCTTAACCCGCTATCGCACTCGTGAGGTTGGCGATCGATATCACGATCGATAACAGGGAACTGGTTCAGAGAACACGACGCGAGCTGAAGTGCGATCTCTAGGAATCTGACTCGCTCTCTTTGGTTTCGACTTTTCACCGCGAGTAGACGTGTGCGCGAATAACCCTCCAACACGCCAGAGATTCACAAGCCAAACGCCTAACCTCACATTCACTGTGCTCATCCGCGCCGCATTAGTTAATATCCTCGAAGTTACACGTAAGCAAGAACATCCATTGTGAGGGCAGCAGCCAGGGAACTACTTTCAATAACTGTCAAATATAGACCTGAAATTTAAGAACTAAAACCCCGCGTGTTATTTCTCTACCAGTACACTTCCCCTCCTTCTAACCCCACCCGTTCTCGACCCCGATCTACGACGTGTGTTTGGTTTTGCATCCACACGACGTACTTCGGCCGAGAGCCCCACCTTTGAATCCTCGTAGACTCCGAGCCTAGCCGGAGTGTAGAACCCCCTTAGTTTCCGAGAATATCCGGAGCGTATAATCCTAGTAGACTCCGAGTATATCCGGAGTGTAGAAACCCGTAGACTCCGAGAATAGCCGGAGGGTAGAAACCCGTAGACTCCGAGTATATCCGGAGTGTAGAAACCTGTAGACTCCGAGTATATACGGAGTGTAGACACCCGTAGGCTCCGAGTATATCCGGAGTGGGCGACCCCCGTAGACCCCAAGCTCACCCGGAGCGTTTCAACCCCGCCGTTCATGCCCGGCGGAGTTCTCCTCCCCGTAGCCCCGCAGCCAACTCCAAACGGAATCATCCAAGTTCACTACCAACCAGTGCGATCGTCCTTTTTAGTATCTCGCCCCGCCACCAGAGGGCATTGCTGACGGGTCTCATCCAAGTTCCCCACCAAGCAGTGCGATCACCCACTCAGTACCTCGTTCTATCACCAGGGGGCGCCTCAAACAGGATCCTCCCTGAGTTTCGCCCCAAGCAGTGTAGTCGGCACTATTCCCACCGCAGGCCGCTAGGCGGAGCTCTAATAGATGCCTTGTCGTCAACCTCGTGTTCAGATCGGTTGACCAACGGCTCTCGCGCGCAGAAGCATACTCGGCGACCAGAATCCGTGCGGAAACAACCCTTTACGATCGACTACCCCGTCGAAGAGCACTCGTATCCGGGCGCCTTACAGCCTACCCATATAAATTCCTACTACAGGTTTTTCCACGCCGTCGAATCTGAACGACCATTTGCGAACTGTTTCGCGACCTTGTCGACGACTACTTGTAGCGCCTCGGACTCGCCAGGAGACTAGCCATGCGTACTTAGGGAAGCGTCACCGTTCTCAGACTAGGGTGAACAGGTGCTGCGTTATACAGGACTACGCCTTTCGACACACAACCCCCGTCCCTTGCTCTGTCCCGGATGGTCCCACTAGGGTCTTTCTCGACACGCGCAGACAGTCCAGATGGCACCTGGAGGCTGCTTAGTGCTCCACCTTGCTTTTACGCCTAGTGTAAACAAACGTTCCACCCTGGCCTCACCCTTTGCTTGTCGTCCGTGACGTTTCTGCGTAGCTCGATGTCCTTGGCGACTGGCGTTGTAGTTAACGACGTCCTGAGCTCTGCCCCTGGGCGCGCTTGCTGTACGGTTGGACGTATCGTGGCTTCTGGTATATTTTTCCATCTAAATGCCGAATTGTTGCATTATATTGCACCTTTTTGACTTGTTTTTGGTAATAAATCACTACTTTTGAAATAATACAGATAACACTGTGTAGCTACCCTGTTTTGGGAGGCGGTATAGCTCGCCGTGGTCAGGGTTCGCGACAGATATTTATATTTCCTCTATAGATCGATTTACCTCCCTTTCCCCAATAATGACACAGAGGGATAGAACTATAAAGTAGGCGTGTATTTCGTAGTAATTGTACAGTGGGGTTTGTCGGGTGATGACGTATACGTGAGTCAATACTGCTTGCTTTGGTGGTTCGGCGCTACGGTAGGGCCGAAGGATGGACTGCTTGCTGTCGGTTTGGCGCTCCGAGAGGGCCGAGTGGTGAACTGCTTGCTGTCGGGATCCGATGCTACGGAAGCGTGAGTGATGAACTGCTTGCCGTCGTGGACCCGATGCTACGGAAGCGTGAGTGATGAACTGCTTGCCGTCGTGGACCCGATGCTACGGAAGCGTGAGTGATGAACTGCTTGCCGTCGTGGATCCGATGCTACGGAAGTGTGACTGATGAACTGCTTGCCGCCGTGAATCCAGCGCTACAGAAGTGCGATTGATGAACTGCTTGCTGTCGTGGATCCGATGCTACGGAAGCGTGTGTGATGAACTGCTTGCTGTCGTTGACTGCTGGTCAGTGACTTGGCCAAGAGGTGCACGGCTTGTTGCGAGTTTCGGCGCTGCGGATCGCCTGTCGCTAGTGATCCGATGCCGATCTGATCCCATGGGCCTCTTGCGTTTCCCGACGTTTCGTTCCGAAGACATAAATGGATCGTTCGTTCCAGCAGTATATTCTTGGCGTGTTGTTGCAATGCTGTCCTCTGTGTCCCTCTTCCTTGCACCTTGAACATCTATTATTCATACTGAATGATCGTGTTATTCCTCTGTTCAGTGCTTGTGGGGGTTCCTGGGGTCTCCATTGGTTTCTTGTTTGTCTCCCGAAATTTCCCGGTTGCTGCTGTTGTGTCCAGTGGCTTTCCGGTGTGCGTTGTGTTGAGCGTTCCTGTGGCTGGAGAGCCTCGAATTCCTCTGCCAACTGTAAGTATTCCGCTAGGGTTTGGCATTCCCCCCGTTTAGCATACTTTTTGAACTCTATTCGACTGTTTCGGTAGGCCCACTCTAGTTTCTTTTCTTCCGTGAGAGTGGTAAATCTCATGATCTTCCGAAGTTCCCGTGCGTAGTCCTTTGCTGGCTCGTTTGTACCCTGGTGCCTGCGTGTTATGTTTTCCATTGCTTTCTCTTCGGAGTCCGCTGGTCTGTAGTATCCCAGGAATTCTTTCTTGAAACTTTTCCATGATGGCATTGGAATTGGGTGGGTATACCACCAGTCCAGGGCACAGTCTCTGAGCAAAATCACCATAGCTCCTGCTGCTTGGTCGAGCATTGGCCCTTGCCAGCTCTTCCGTTCTACAGATGAATTCTGTTGGGTCGCCAGTGCCGTCATATTCTTCTCCCCAGCTTGGTATTACTCCCATTGTAGCCACTTTGTCGGTTCTTCTGGGTTCGGGTACTGGTTTTCCGCCGCTTGTTGCTTGCATGTCCGGTATCTGTAGCAAGTTTGGGGTTTTCTCACTGATGTGCTGCTCCTTGTTGAATGTCCCACTAGTGTCTTTTGGTTGATTCCCTGATCCGTCGGGTGCTGGTGATGGGTTCCTTGCGTGTTTTTGTGCCAGCTCTAGGAGGCGAATGATGGTTTCCTCGCTGTGGTTACCGTTTTTTATGAACTCCGACATTTGCTTCCGCATGTCAGTGCTTCTGGCTCGATGTCAAATTCCATCAGATAGGTTTCCAGTTGTGCCTTATTGCAATTGGTGATCCAGCCTCTAGTTAACTTGTCTGCCATTTTTAATTTGTGTTGTGTTGAGGAAGAGGGTAAACGATCTTTTTGGTGTTTTGAGGTTTCTTTCTATTTGTCTTTAATCTGTTCGGGCGCCACTGTAACGACCCTGTTTTGGGAGGCGGTATAGCTCGCCGTGGTCAGGGTTCGCGACAGATATTTATATTTCCTCTATAGATCGATTTACGTCCCTTTCCCCAATAATGACACAGAGAGATAGAACTATAAAGTAGGCGTGAATTTCGTGGTAATTGTAAAATGGGGTTTTGTCGGGCGATGACGTATAAGTGAGTCGAGACTGCTTACTTTGTTGATTCTGTGCTACAGAAGTGCGAGTGATGAACTGCTTGCTTCGTGTGGTTTGGCCGGGCTGTCTCCGTGATCTGGCGCTGCGGGAGGCCCAGGAGGTGAGCTGTTCAAGTCGTTGACTGCTTGTCAGTGACGGGGCCAAGAGGTCCACTGCTTGTTGCGAGTTTCGGCGCTGCGGATGGGCCGTGAAGTCGCGTCGGCGCTGCGGAAGGGCCGAATAGTGAACTGCTTCGTTGTGTGTACGTGACGCTACGGAAGGGCCGTGAGATCGCGTAGGCGCTGCGGATGGCCGAGTGATCGCGTTGGCGCTGCGGATGGCCGAGTGTGAACTGCTTCGTCGTGCGTACGTCGTATACGTCGGGTTCGTAGTGTTCTGGGTCGTTGGGAACGATCTACTTGGATTTCTAGTGGGATTCGGGAATGTAGGGCATCGTTAGTTTCGGTCTGGCGTTTCTACATCCGTTTCGTTTCCGGGTCGGAAGCCGGAAAAGTGACGTCTGGGGGAACTCACTAAGGTGGGCCTGAATTACGTAAACCGGGCCGACTCAGTTATCACGACTGGGTCTGGGCTGATTTCAGGGAAACCACACCGGGACGCCAGTGAACCACACCAGGTCGCAGAGCCGATTTAAAACCGCACTCTTACGGATCCACCACCAATGCCAAGATTAGCTACCAGAACACTTACCCGGATATTTCTCCTTGTTGCTGATGTGTTTCCTCGAAGAACGTCGGAACGCAAGTGACTCATCTGGGGTCTTGCCTCTGCTTATATAGGCCCCGTTGAGTTTGACCAGAGCGGTCGATGTTGAGAATCCCGCTATCGATAACTCGTTATCGGGTCCCCAATATAGCGATGGTATTAGGCCTCTGTTCACCCTAGTCTGGGAACGGTGACGCTTCCCCAAACCCGCGCAGCTTATCTCCTGGCGAGTCCAAGACGCTACGAGTAGTCGTCGATCCCACGCATCAGAGACGAGCGTCTTCAAGGAGCTTCAGCGCCTTCGGGAGTTTCAAGGATCGTCGAAGGAGCTACAGGGGGCTACAGAACCGGAGCACCCAGCCAACGAGGAGCATCCAGTCATCAAGGCGACCAGGAGTCGTCGACGGCCACGAGTGGCGAATCAAGGCCAGTCGAACCCGCATTGTCACTGTATTATTACTCCTGTAATAAACCCACTAAGAACCCCAGAATATTGAGCGTTCTCACTGATCTACTGGGCGGTCACGTTTATATAAATTTGGTGGGACGAACACACAACTATACTGAGCTAGCCGCACGAATCTCGTAGAGTGCAGACCCAATAAAAATCAGTTCGTTACACCGATGATGAGCGAAGCTTGCGCATCCTTATACGTACGAATGGGTAGCTTCTCGAGGTGCGAATGTGATCTCAGGACGGAATCGTCCAGGTGCTTGACGGTTCTCACATTTTGCAATGTAAACTTACGGGCTGCGTCGTAGCTTGGGGAGATCGTTAAATTTATGCCCTTTGATTCGGCTTCCATTTGAGTTATTTCTCCTGTCCGCCGTAGGCACAGTTCGTCTGAAGGTCCGTCGATACCCAACCTTTCCGCTACATGTGTCTCGATCAGAGTGCAGGATGATCCCTCTTCAATAAGTGCTAACGTTTCCACCTTGCAACTTGGCCCGTACAATGTTATGGGAACGTATCTAAACAACGCTCTTTCGTTCTGCCCTGTATGCAGAACGGGTTCGCTGTCACTTGTACTGTTTTCAGTTCTGCTTACACTTAGATTTCCGTTGTGAAGAAGAAAATTATGCTTTCTCGTGCATCCATCCACGGAAACGTTTCGTGATGCTCTGCAATGTCGTATGAAGTGTTTTTCAAAGCATCTCCAGCACAATCTGCTCTCCTTTATGAAATTCCATCTATCGGGCACGCTTAAGGCACGAAATTCTCTGCATTCCTCCAACTTATGAATGTCAGTGCACTTTCTACATACGTGGGAGATGGAGATATAAAACTTTGATCGCGCATAAGATTTTAACGAATGTACATTCTACATTTCGATAGGTATTAATAAACACAAAAAAAATTCATTTTACTTTTCCGAAATCTTTAAGAGTGTCGGCGCCAGACACGTTTAAAAATCGTTTAAGGCGATTATGGGCGTTAGATGGGGCGTGGCCCTCGGCTCAAACAAACTTGCGCTGCGTGGAAAGCCAAAGAATATGTGTGGGTAATCCCAATCTTGTAGCTTTTGTAGTTTCCGGGATCTTAGCGTTCATACGGACAGACAAACAGACAGACGGAACGAAATTCGGACGGACGGACATGGATAGATCGACTCGGCTAGTGACCATGATCAAGAATATATATACTTCCTTCTAGCTGTTACATACTTTTGCACGAATATACCCTTTTACTCTATGAGTAACGGGTATAAATATATATTTTCCAAATTCAGAACCCATAGGTCAGGTGGAGACTACAGCCTACTCCGGAGAGTATGCGCATAAAGACGCATGTCTATTAAAATGTCTATTAAAAATCGCTTTTACAATTTTAGGGCTACGCCATTGTTATCTTTAAAAACCCTACTATTTGAAATTGCGACAAAATCGTTACGTAAGTATGACTTAAAAATTCTTTTTAGTTTTTAGTGATTTAGGAAAGAAATGTTATAAATTGCATCCTTTGATGTACAATGGTCTTTATCTCAAAAATTGGGGTAAGGGCTCCTTTAGATGCTTAAATACTTAAATGGCTCATAAGCTATGATTGACTAAAATTATGATGGTTTAAGTTGAGTGATTTTTTAGGCGAAATAATTTAGATTAGAAATCCTCATTAGTGATTAAACTAATGTTGAATTAGAATTTTTTAAGTAAGTTGGTTTTGCGGATATAAATAAGGTTTTATTTTCGGGAAGTGATTTTTTAAGTCCTTTTAAGGTAGTCACCCGCGAGGATATTACTTGTATCCTACCTTCTGCGGCAATTATGTTTTTCGGTTCGGGATATATAAAAAAAGGGATCTTTATTTTAATATATATTTTTATTTTAATAACTTGGTGGTACGAATATCGGCAGCGCGCACCCTGTTGTCTGTTTCCGGTATAGCTGCGATGATCCGGCCCAGATTCCATCGTTGTGGTGGCATATTGTCTTCATGTACTATTACCCATCCCCTACGGAAATATTTGGCGACGCCTGAGTCCAATTGCTTCTTAGTTGTAGTTCTTGGATGTATTCCAGCGACCAGCGACGCCAGATATGATCTTTGATGGCACAAACTCGTCGCCAATGC
This sequence comes from Drosophila lutescens, assembly GCA_037075285.1. NCBI lineage: Eukaryota > Metazoa > Arthropoda > Insecta > Diptera > Drosophilidae > Drosophila > Drosophila lutescens. Next base: position 12,575 of record JBAMCF010001156.1, read on the forward strand.
TCTAAGTTCTTTATCTTGGGCATCGGCAACCAAAAAGTGGCCCGGGGTGAGAGCCGACAATTCGATGGGAAGAAAGAGGCGACAGCGGACGAGAGTTCAAAATCGCCTCGACATCAGCGAGGACAGTGCTGAGTTCTTCAAATGAAAGTCGGGCTCCCCATTATGTTCGATTGAGGAGACCCTTGATGCTTTTGACGGCCGATTTCCAGATGCCTCTATAATGGGGGATCCAAGGGTGTAAATTGAAAATTTATAAATTCATTGTTACAAAACTGATTTATTTTTTCAATGGTTTTCTTCTTGAACAGGAACTTTTTGGGTGCTTCTAACTTGTTGTTTGCTCCTGTGAAGTTGTAAGAGATATATATGAGGACAACGTCTTTTCAGGTAAGAGTCATTTAGTACAGTGAATCAAGTAAAGCTTAGAGAGCTATTACTTCTAGCAAATTTACCGTGGGTTCAATTGCACATACTTTTCGTGGTCTGCCTGGCTGACCTGTACGTAGAATTCTAGGACGTCCCCGTCCTCTTGTTTCTGGTATTGCGATTTCTTCTTCGCTCACCTCCTCTAAATCCTGGTCCTCCTGTTGATTTTCATCTTCCTGCGGACTTGCACCTTCCTGCGGACTTGCATCTTCCTGCGGACTTGCACCTTCCTGCGGACTTGCACCTTCCTGCGGACTTGCAGCTTCCTGCGGACTTCCGTTCACCTGCGGACTCTCCATACTGATCCCTGTCTCGACATCATTTATACGCTGACTGGTGTTCACTCGGCCAGACTTAGTGGAAAACGATTTCTCCAGAAAAATGACATCTCTGGACACGATTATACATCTTTTGTGGATATCGTATAGCCGGTACGCCTGGCATTGTTCTGAGTATCCTACAAATATAAGTTTAAGACCATTTTTTTTCGAACTTTCTTTTACCTGGCTTCTTGTTTAGGCTGATACTATCGCACCCAAACATTTTAAAATGCCTGACACTTGGCTTCCGATTGAACCAACATATGGAGTCTTCTCATCCAGCTTCTTGGTAGTAGTTCGATTACGTACATAAGTGGCCATATTTATTGCCTCAGCCCAAAGAAATTGTGCTTGAGTCGCCGCTTCCAACATACACCTCGCCATCTCGACTAAAGTTCCGTTGGCCCTTTCAGCTACGCCGTTCTGTTGGGGCGTATAACTGGCTGTCATTTGATGTATTATACCTTTTTCTCGAAGAAATCCCCTAAACTCCACGTTTTACGTTTTACCTTGCATCCCGTTTGTAATTCCATCTGTCCCACAAAATTCTTAAAGGTATTTAACGCTTCCGATTTCCTTCGCAAGAAATATGTCCAAACATATCTCGTATAATCGTCGATAAACGTTATAATGTAGCTCGCACCAGATATAGATGCCACGCGCATGGGGCCGCAAATATCCGTATGTATCAGTTCTAGTTTGTTTGTTGTGTATATACCAATCCACATGTTACACAATCAAAGTCTCGTGAATTTTTCAATTCCAAACCGCGAACTATACACTTGCCTGAAAGGTCTCGCAAGTCCCTCAGGTTCAGGTGACCAAATCTACCATTCCAAATTTCAAATTTTGACTTTTCCGCAGCTTGCACACTGAAAATCTTTTGTTGACATTTGCTCGACACTCTGGCCATGAAAATTCCGGCATCCAACTTTGCCTCAAACATATTCTCATTTTTGTTATTAATAACACAAGCCATTTTGTTTGTAAATTTTACTGAGTGTCCATAACTAATTATTTTACCAACAGATAAAAAATTGTGGCTCAATTCCAGAACATACAATACTTCGCGTAGCAAGATGTCACTGGAAGAACGTGATTTTATTTTTACATCTCCTACGCCTTGTGCTTTAACTTTATCGCCCGATGCTATTGTAATGCTCTCATTACTCTCTCTTAAAGTTTCGAAGTATGATCTCTCTCTGCACATGTGAAAGGAAGCGCGGCTGTTTAAGATCCAGACTTTCCAATATACGCACTCATCGCTGAGTTTGCCTCTCCCGTTCTTTTGCATTGCGCTCTAATGTGACCACGCTTTCCGCATGCAAAACACTTTACGTTTCGCCTTCGATCGTAATCCGTTGACTTTTTTGCAGCCTTCGCCGAAAATACTTGCTCAGTTCCGTTAATATTTCCTATCTCTCTGTCGTCACTCTTTGATTCCTCTTCCAATATCTTAACCTTCAGTTGACTTAGAGTAGGTAACTGGTCTCTGCATTCCATTGCCACAACAAAATTATAAATGTCGTTCGGCAAACTACACAGCAGTAAAATGGAGAGTAACTCTTCTGGAACGTGTACATCGATTTCGTTTAGATTCTGCGCAATCGAACAGAATTTGAGGACTTGCAGAGAAACTCTATCGGTGCGTTTAATCAGAAACTTGATCAATTGCTTAAACAAACTGACTTTTCTTGCGGGTCCGTGGGCAAAATACATTTCATGCAACTTTTTCCATGCTTCTTGTGCGGTTTTGCAGGTTCTGATATGAATAAGCTCACTTGGCTTCACGCACATGATTATCGTGGCTAAAGCCTTTTTATCATTTCATTTCTTTTCATCTTTTCATCAATTGTTCTGTGGCGGTCATTGTGGGGTCCACGTTGCTTATGACATACTTCCACAAGCGGAGGTAATTATTGGGTTGGCAAGAAAGTCATGTCGTTTTTTTTAATAGTGCCGGCTCCTTTTCTTTAATTTTTTCCGCCAAATTGGATAGCTGGCGACAGTACACATCTGAATTGATGGTTTCATTCCTTCCCAGCAGCTCAAAGTGCACTACACCCTTCCAATTCCACCAAACAGTCAGCATAACTTTCCTCTGATGGATATCGACCTTTGATGTGGCTTGGGCTGGCTCATCTTTCTTGCTCCATGATCTTTTTCGTTGGACATTATTGTAAACAACCCACTTTTCGTCGCCAGTAATGATCCGCTTCAAAAAAGGATCGTTTTTAATCCGTTGCAGCAGAGAATGGCAGATACGCTTAGTTAGGTGAATTTCCTTTAAGTTATGCGGAACCCAAACATCGAGCTTGTTTACGTAGCCAAGTTTCTCCAAAAAGCTCTATCAGCTGTTATACATTCTAGTTGTCATAAAGCTAAACATCAAAATGTTCCAACAGTCGCGTCGCAGGATCTCGGCCCCCTTTGGAAACATCGACTGCTCATCCTCGGCCAATTGATGCATTGCTCGCACTGACAAAAATGACGCTGGTTTTGTTCCATAAGTTACAGTGTCAAGTTTAAAAACCTGCAACTCGTCCTGGGTGGAATCCCGCCAAAGGATACACTGCAAATGGCTGTCCTCAGGGAAAACTCTGACACATCGGAACATTTTGCAGATATCTCCTGTAATGGCCACCCGATGGTAACGGAACCTTAACAGGATGTGAAGCAACTTTGGCTGTATAACTGGGCCGGACATCAGCAGCAGATCCATCAAAAACAGCCCTGAGCTTGGTTGTTGAACTGTCCTCTTTCAAAACACAGTGGTGAGGTAGGATGTACTGAGGAGTGAGGCTCGCATTAGCAAGAACTGCAGACATATGGCCCAACTCCAAATACTCTTTTATAAACGCAGCATACTGATTATTTAATTGAGGGTGACGACTGAGCTTCCTTTCTAGAGAGAGAAATCGACGCACAGCTTGGGGATACGATTCTCCCAGCAAATCAGAACTGCATTTCAACGGAAGCCTCACAGCATAAGCGCCTGACTTGAGCCGAGTAGAGTGTTGCACAAAATGCGCTTCGCAATCCAGCTCTTCCTTTGTCCACTTCACTATTGGTTCGGAGCAGTCCTCTATTTCCCAGAACTGGCGGAGCAGACAATCTAAACGTTCATCCGGCAGGCTTGGGTTCTTCGTGACATGCTTGCAGGCTGTGGCTACGAGTGACCTTCTCTCGACAGGTGAACCGCCTCCACACACAACCCATCCAAGTCGGGTTTTTTGCAGCAACGGTAGGCCAGCTGAGAGCTGAACTTGTCCAACACACAGCAATTCATAAAAGAGGCTGGCTCCGATGAGCAAATCGATACGCTGTGGTCGAAAGAATTCTGGATCAGCGAGATTAAGATTGCATGGTATATTCCAATTGGAGACATCTAAGCAGAAACTAGGCTGGAGATCCGTATTGTTGCCAGCGACGACTGCACTAATAAGAGACGAGTATTCTGAACAATGAGAACGTAGGAGTACATCAACAGAGAATCCGTCCGTCGCATAGCCGGTATCGCCAATTCCGGACACCGACATGAATGATTTGCATTTACGCAACTGCAGCTGATTAGCCAATCGGGACGTAATCATGTGTACTTGAGATCCAGAATCCAGAAGCGCTCGGCAAGGAACAAAAATACCAGCGCGGCTCCTAACAAGTATGTTCGCTGTTGCAAGCAAAGCTATATCGCCGCTACGACCTTGGGCAATTAAGGCATTGACTGTGGATGGCGATGAGGCTAGAGGTTCAGAACCCTCGGATGAGGAGGAAATGGGTAAAGCAACTGGCAGATGGCCTCTAGAAGACTGCGAGTCCAGAAAATGCAGCAAACTGTGATGCCGTCTCCCACAGCTGTGGCAATTATTAGCGACGCAGTCTCGCAGGTGATGGCCGGTTCTGAGACATTTTCGACAAAGAAAAAGTCGCCTAGCCTCGCCTAGGCGGCTCTCAGGGGACAACAGCAGAAACCTTGGACACGCAGGCACCTAATGGGACCTCCCACCGCATAATATACAGGTAGCGGGAGGCGCATTAGTAATAATGAGGGCGGATCTTCTGTTATTAGCAACTCTACGTCTTCCCACCTGAGTGCCTGGCGCGTATGCGGCCATGGCCACATCCGCAGCCTCGAGAGTCCTGCATCGCTGCTCCAGGAATTCCGCCATCGGGTCCTACGTAGGAATAAGGTCTGAATTGATGGCAGTCTGGCCTTCCTCCCACTTCGCCTGGGTAGCTGGGTCCAATCTTTGAAGAAGCACCTGGACGATGATGCAGCCGGCAATTTGTTGCGTCGTTCCCAAATTCTTCAAGGCCCGCATATGGGCATTGAACTTATCTGATAATCCTCGTAGACCTGCCACTGAGCCACCTTCCACGACACAGAGGCCTAAAATCTCGTTCACATGAGCCTGAAATATTAAACGACGGTTACTAAATCGCTTTTCCAAAAGACCCAATGCAACGTCATAATTTTCCTCGGAAGTTTCCAAGGACCGAACTGCTTCTAACGCTGAGTCGCGAAGACAGGATCGTAGCCTCTGCAGCTTTTCCACCTTGCTTATATGTGGATTTCCGCCTACCATAGTTGAGAAGATAGATTGGAACTCAGACCACTCGGAGTATCCTCCACTGAAGGTAGGGAGCGGAATAGGCGGCAGAGCTTGAAATAGGGATAGAGGAGATCCCGTTGGTGAGAGTTGAGTGGGCAGCCATTTGAGCAGAGCGTCGCAAGGTTTCGTGCTCTATTTCAGCGTGCATCGTCGCGACGAGCTCCGCCACGGTCCATCGCAAGTCGCTGCCGATCTCCGAAATGTCTAATTCTTCAAGATTCCCGTGGATGGCCTTGAAGTCATCGTACACTGAGACTAACTGGCCATGACGCACGTGGAGCATGGCGTCCTCCACGCTTGAAATTGGGTGAAGGGCTCCTTGTATCCTCTTCAAATCCTGGAGGAGAGCATTGGCCTTGCATTTCAAAATAGGTAGAGTGGGTGAACCTGCGTCTGCCGCGCTGGCATCCATCGCCACTAGTCTCAAATTACGACCAATTTAACAAAGCTAAACTGCAGCAAAATTAGTATTATTATTTTTATTAATTTGTATTTTCGTATTATTTTATTATTTATTTTATTATTTAATAATAGTTTTAATTCGCTCGCGACGAATACAACCTGTCCCACTGTGCACGGCCGCTAAGCTGAAGCCAAATTTAATATTACAAATTGTTTAATAATATTATATAATAATATTTCGTATTTGACCACGTCGAACGCAATCTGTCCCACTGTGCACACAAGAACCGTACCCGAATTAGCGGCTGTAAGTTTGTATAACGGTTTGTGCGACGGCGAATGCACTCGAAAACGGAATGTATGTATGTATGTATGTATACGTAGGTAGCAGGTGCACTAAATAACGGACCGGATGGCAATTGACGACCGGCATGCACTTTATAACTATTTTTGGTTATGAAACTTTATATGTATGTTTATTTATTTTAAACAATGATATGCACTGTAGTCTATATATTTGTATATTTTATAAACTTTATTTTACTTTCGCGAATTAATAATTGTTTCAAAATATCACGTCGGGGTCACCAATATTCAGTCATTGAGATTTTTCAACGACTATCCTTTAAACTCGAAATAATAACGCCGATATAATTAGTTAAACGTTATAATAAGAATTTTTATTGCTGCGGCTAATATTGGAGGAAACAGAAAATATATGCCAATATATTGAGCGCGCGCAATGTATGTACATGAGAGAGTGATCCCGCTTTAGATAATTAGCGCAGATAAAGCTCTCTATCTGACGATGCTGCCGATAAGCGCTGAAGTCGAGCGGCCGAGAGAGAGAGAGAGAGAGTCGGCTTGCGACCAACGAAGGCGAGAACATAACCAATTAGTACGTAATACGAAAGCTTTGTTTGAGCTTTATCTATAAATTAAGTGGCGGCTGCTGCTTGTCCCGACAAAATTATATATTAAATTTATATTAAAGAAAACTATTTTCTTATTAAATTAAATATTAAAAAAAGAATATATATATTGTTGTTGCTAATATTATTTTTTTATTATGCTTTTTTTTAAACAAAATTCTTTCTTTTTATTTCTTAATTAAAGTATACTGATAAAAAAATGGAATAGTAAATTTAAATATCCGCCTATTGAATCGAAAATCTCATATTTGGTATTTTAATTTTTATACAAAAAACATTGTATTAAATACGAAACATATTAAAATGCTTAGTTTAATATTAAAATATTAAAATCCAAGAAGGATATATTTATTTTAAAAAGTGTTATATTTATCGTTAATATTTTCAGAATTAAAAGAACCCGTATTGAAATTTAAAATGTATCATATTAATATTACCTATTCAAAATATTTTATTTTTAAGTTATTAATATTTTTACAAAGTAGCTAATATGCATGATATAATTAAAGGTTTTATATGTTTAGATTGAAAACTTTAGCAATTTACCTGAAATATGAACTCCTTTAATTTGAATATAAAACATTTTAGAAATGATTACTTGACAAAATACTTGTAACTAAAAGATTCAAATTAAATTATTTTAAATGAAATTTGCGTATGGAAAATGTTATATTTTAAGTTGTTGAAAGTTTTAAATGTTAGCGAACGTGCTAACTTCACGGCTCAAGGTTCATATTTAAATTGAACTTATGAACTCCCGCGTAACATGGCGCGATGGCCCAATAGGTAAGGCGTCTGCCTCTACTGCGGGAGGAACAAGGTTCAAGACCCAGCTAAAACAGAGTAAGTAACAAGTTTTTAAGATGCATAACTAACATTTTCATGACAATTTGAAAAACAATAATTACAAAAGATGTTAATAGGTACAACTACTAAAAAAAAACAAGAGAGAACGCTATAGTCGGGTTGGTGTCCCGACTATCTAATACCCGTCACTCAGCTAAAGGGAGTGCGAACGCTGTACTCGGGTTGGTGTCCCGACTATCTATTGGGGCTAAAGGGAGTGCGAGGGAGATAGATATATAAACAATTTTGATTGCGTATAACTTTTTAATGAATGGTCCGATTTGAAAAATGTCTTCTACATTTCGATAGGTATTAATAAACACTATAAAATTGCGTTTATATATTTTTAAAATCTTAAAAGATTGTGGGCGTTAGGGGGGGCGTGGCACCTCGATGAAACAAACTTGCGCTGCGTAGGAAGCCCAAGAATATGTGTGTGAAATCTCAACCTTCTAGCTTTTATAGTTTCCGAAATCTCAGCGTTCATACAGACAGACGGACAGACGGACAGACGGACAGACGGACATGGCTAGATCGACTCGGCTAGTGATCCTGATCAAGAATATATATACTTTATGGGGTCGGAAACGCTTCCTTCTCCCTGTTACATACTTTTGCACGAATACAATATACCCTTTTACTCTACGAGTAACGGGTATAATAAGTTATGTCGTGAGCGGGATTCGAACCTCATACCCTCATAGCACAAAATAGTAGCAGAGCAAGCACACTTGGCCCCTGAGCCAAGCCCGTATTATTTTCTTTCGTGACAGAATGCTTACAAGAGCATTCAAGACAAACTCTTTTTCTACTTTAAGGTAAATATTTCCATATTTAAATTTAATATTGAAAAAAAGTTAATATGTGCATATTTAAATGTAATAAAAACCGCAATGGATGAAAATCAAAGCGAAAAATATTTGGATTGAATATGAAATCTTTGGATCTACTACGTTTTTTTTATCAGTGAAGGAAATGACATTCTTGACCAAGAATTTGGCCACACAATCCGCTGAAGAACTCGCGATCTAACCAAATTTTTGGTGAAATCAAATAAGAATGATTATAATACAAGTAATCCACTTTAATGTCCGTCCTCAGCCATTTAACGCCTAAGAAATCGCGGACTTCTCATATGAAGCCGAGGCCCCATAGGGCTATAGCGTTCTCCCTTCTTAATTTGCAAAACGGAACAAAGTGCATCACATTTTCGGCTTATATCCGTAACTCATATAGTAAAGAGGTATATTGTGATCATCGGAAAGTATGTAACAGGTAGCAGGAAGTGTTTCCGATCCTACAAAGTATATATATTTTTGATCAGGTTCACTAGCCATGCCCGTCTGTCTGTCCGTCTGTCTGTCTGCCCGTCTGTCTGTCCGTCTGTCTGTCTGCCCGTCTGTCTGTCTGTATGTCCGTCTGTCTGTCCGTCTGTCTGTCCGTCTGTTTGTCCGTCTGTCTGAATGAACACTGAGATCTCCCTTGTTTTCATCTCTATTGATCATTATATATATATTTATATATATTTTCTATTGCTTTGCATATACGTCAGCTGTTTCTGGCTGCATGTTGCTGATGGTGGTCCTCCGCCTGCAACGGATGTGGCTGGTGCCACTGCAGATGATGCAACTCCAGTTGATATATGTGTGAGAGATGCTAGCTGCCATTTTACACAAACCACTCTCGTACCTTCGATGGTCAGCGCAATTTTATTAAAATGGAGGCGAAATCGAGGGAAAATGCTGCAGGCATCGGCATCCGATTTGGCTTAATCTGAATGCGAATAAAGCTGCTGCGCCATGGCAGAGTCTGTGGCCATCATCTCATAGTCTAAGGAAGGATTGGTCATGGCTTCGATGGCATCCTGGCTGCTACGTTTCCTTCGGAAACGGAAAATTTCTGCTGATGCAGCTATGGCTGGAATACCAGTGCGGCACAGCTGGCGACAGCCGAGCGAGGATGCCACAAACTCCTTTCTGCAGGACTCTGCGTCAATTATGCGAATGTGTGTGGACTCCAGACTCCAGTCTGGTTGGAAAAGCGCGCACTTACGCAATATGAGCTTAGCTAATGCACACCGCATATTGGAGCAATTTCCCCCGGAATGGCTATCCGTTTCAATGCATGCGGTTGGCATGGCCCAGTTCATTTGCTCACATCTCTCACTGCGAGAAAATATTATTAGGCGGCAAGTAACTCTTTACTTACAACCACCAACTAACAACCATTCGACAAAAAATCAAGAAAGAAAAATGTAACCTTACAATTTATGAATAGTTGAATGTATATTATTGTTTGCGGTATGGAATAGGAATAAATAAAATAAAACAGTGTTTTAGATTAATTATTAACGACATTCTTATGTATTTTGTTGTTTTATTACCAGTCTTGGGTCAGGTACTGCTTTACTTTACCTACACACAAAAAAAAGCATGTGACCGTAAAATCTATATGACCATGTAAATTTCAGGTCATGCAAAACCCATATCGTTTTTACACGAAATACTCTTTTTGAACAGATCAAATTTACCTGGCCCCATTTCAAATTAAAATTGATCTTAAGTAATGTAAAATTGATCTACGTTTCATATAGATTTTTTTTGGGTGAAGTACACAGAGAAATGATTTGCCTGCATAACAAAAAAAATTCCGTGTGTATCGGAAGTTAACAGAGCAACAACAGAGGGAAATTCCTAACCACGCAGTGCTTTCGGAAGTGAATCCTGGAACACATCCTGGAAATTAAAGTTCGTGTGAATCTTTCAGAAGTGAGAACTGGAACAGGGTCGAATATGATTTTAATTTAGCTGCAATGGTATGAATATTAACATCGTCAATTAATATTAAATTTTTTAACATTTCCTAAGGCATTAATGTCCTCAAGTTTCAACTTACTTGCGCTGGCAGGCCAAAATCTTCATCTTCGCCCATTTTTGTGACATATATGCTTGGTTCAGTGTGTGTCCTGCTCGGCATATTTGGTCGGCATTTCGCATTGCCCAGGGATTCTCGTGTCCAGGTCCATTGTTGTCAATGGCATTGCAATTTCAAAAGCCATTACCATGCCTTTCCTGCGTAATGTCTTCGTCATATCCTTTGCCACATTGTCATTATCCTCCGTGGAATGTTCATCCTGGCTATATGCATTTCCAGCACAGATTCTATACACCGAAAAAATAAATGATTATAGAAACTAAACTGAACAACCTCCGATTTAGGGCCTACTTTCCAGGTGTTTTTGGGTCATGATTAAGGGAAAAATAGTCAAAGTTGGCGGACATAACGGTTTTGTGGAAATAACGCGATATTTTTGAAACTGTCTGAACCTATAATATTGAAAAAGTTCAAAAACTCTCCAAATGGCGCTCTTGCAAAATCAAAAAAAAAAACAAATTTCATATATTTTTTGTGGTTTTCCTCATAAAAATATATTTACACAAACAAATTTTAAATTTTTTGTTCCGCATAAGACAGCATCATCATTTCTGAGCTTTTAACGTGAACATGTTGACCCTTTATGGGATACTCTATGATATTGAATGAGATCTCCATAGTACGAAAACACGTTCATTCCATTCATGATACCGGATACTCTATGTTTATTCTTTGTAGATGTAAATTGGGGCTTGAATCTGGGATTTGTAGGTTGTCTGACGTAAAGTTTGGGGCTTTTTCATATACACAAGTCCACAAAATTGGTTTCCCCTTAAATTAAATTTCAATCCGTAGGAAACGCAACAAAGTAATAAGTTATCATTTTTGTTCATCCACCCAATTTATTTATTTACCAACTATTCGCCCACCAAATGCAAAAATAAAAATGCATAAAATTCACCGGCACTAATCAAAAGACTGCCCTTTTGTGTGCCAGTTGATATTTAGTAAGAAATATGAACGCCCGAGTCCGAGAACAGGAGATGGGAACCGGCGATATGGCCAGCCATATTTGAACCCTCTAAAACTTACCAGAGCTATGTGTCGTTTCTAGTACTTTAATTTGTTTACATTGTTTATTTCTTTTTATACCCGTTACTCGTAGAGTAAAAGGGTATATTGTATTCGTGCAAAAGTATGTAACAGCTAGAAGGAAGCGTTTCCGACCCTATAAAGTATATATATTCTTGAGCAGGGTCACTAGCCGAGTCGATATAGCCATGTCCGTCTGTCCGTCTGTCTGTCTTTCCATTTGCCATTTTTTCATTACCACTTTAGGTAATTTGGCCACTTTTTATGTCATTTTGTTTTCTGGGTGTATATAGCCATGTCCGTCTGTCCGTCTGTCTGTCTTTCCATTTGCCATTTTTTCATTACCACTTTAGGTAATTTGGCCACTTTTTATGTCATTTTGTTTTCTGGGTGTATGCTGTTATCGAGTTAGGGACACTTTGAGTTAGAGCTTGAGAAAATATCGACAGTTTGCTATTTCTCGATATTTAATTTGTGTTTTCCCTTCAAAACATCGATATTATCGAATCAATATTGTCAAAATATCGAAAATATCGATAAGCTCTGCTTTGAGTTCGGTATACATTTTGGATTAAACAACAATGAAGAACATTCAGGAGTAATTCTCATCGAAACGGAAAGTTGTGCAGGCTGTTCTCGGGGCTGATGTCCATCAGCCATACAATTTGTCAAGCGGGCAGTCAGCCGTCCATCCATCAATAACGACCTGAAAAACCGGAAGTCCAACTAAAATCTGAGACTGTGCTAGTTTGTTTAGAATACAAAAGCACGAAGAATTCACCGAATGATATCACAAAGAGATACTTAGTCTCTCAAGTTTTAAGAAGTCCTGGCGTATAGTGAGTTACGTTAGAAATGCCTTTTGAAAAGTAGGTAAACATAGAGAGTTTGAATTTAGATTTACATTTCTTTGATTTGATATTCATTCGCTACAAGTATAATACTTTTACAATAAGATTCACAGTTTTTATAACTCGTTATTCTATAACTAAAGGTATGACAATCCATATTTGGATCAATATTTCCTTTGTTTCGGCCAAATACAATTTATTTTTGCGTGTAAAGTTCGGGATCTGGGTTTTTGGTAAAATAGGAATTTTTCCTTTTTGTTATTTTGCTGTAACTGTAACTTCAAAAATGGTCCTACACCAAAAATACATACTGTTTTGAACAGATAAAAAAATAATAAATAAATTCATGACACGTTTCGAGTGATTTTGAATAAATACAATTTTCGGAAATTTTCACAGTTTTTATAAGGGGTAACATCATGATTTTTTGCGAAAAATGGCCAAAAAAAATGTCCAGGTTTAAATGTTAATCGATTGGACATTTGAAAACGAGCTCAGAAAGGTATGACAATCCATATTGGGATCAATATTTCCTTTGTTTCGGCCAAAAAACTATTATTTTTTGCATGAAAAATTCGGGATCTGGGTTTTTGATTAAAATAGGAATTTTTCTTTTTATTTTTTTTGCTATAACTTGGTCAAAAATGGTCCTACACCAAAAATACATACTGTTTTGAACAGATAACAAAATTAAGATAATAAATTAATTCATGGCTCTTTTCGAGTGATTTTGAATAAATAAAATTTTCCCAAATTTTCACATTTTTCATACAAAAGCACGAAGAATTCACCGAATGATATCACAAAGAGATACTTAGTCTCTCAAGTTTTATGAGGTCCTGGCGTATAGTGAGTTACGTTAGAAAAATGGCCAAAAAATAAAAATGGCCAATGTCAATTGATGGGAAATTTGATAACGAGTTCAGAAAGGTATGACAATCCATATTTCATCAATATCAATATTTCCATTGTTTCGGCCAAAAACTAATTATTTTTGCGTGGAAAATTCGGGACTTGGAAATTCGAAATTTTTTAAATCGGACCATTCGTTAAAAAGTTATGCCCGATAAAAGTTTTATGTCTTCATCTCCCTCGCACTCCCTTTAGCTGAGTAACGCGAATCTGATAGTCGGGGCACCCGACTATTGCGTTTTTGCATTATTTTTTGGTCCTTGGATAGTAACACCATAATTAAAATCGTAACACAACTATTTTACTTTCCTCATGCATGTCTGTCTGTCTTTCCGTATGAACGCTGAGATCTCGGAAACTTCAAAAGCTAGAGGGTTAAGATTTCTCACACATATTCTTGGGCTTCCTACGCAGCGCAAGTTTATTTCAAAAAGGTGCCCACAATCGCCCACTAATGATTTTAAAATGTGTGAATAGAGCGACCCGAAATAAGGACGTCTTCAATTGTTGAGTTACTATTTCAAACTGATTTCTTTATTAATATTCAACTCTTACGTACATAGCTAACATGAAAATCTTATTTTACTCTTATCTAAAGAGCCACGCAGACATACCTGCTTGTCTTTGGGTTTTATAGTGCACATCTGTTATCGATTATGTGCCTAGGATATTCGACCCTTCTTGGGACATCCCATATTCGGGTTACAATTTATGACCTCATTGTAAAATACGGTTTACGCAAATACAAGTATATCAATTATTTAATTATCTGGGCCGGCTGGCGGTGCCTCCGTGGCAGGGGTAGAGCCGGTGGGTTGAATATCCGTGGGGAGCCGGCAGTAGGTTGCTGCCGTTGGCTGGGTAGTGAGGACCACCAAGGATGGTAGCCACTGGAGAGTCGGGTGGTCGCTTCGACTTCCTTCCTTCTTCCGAAGGTTATGGTGGGAGATGTTGTTACGGCCCTTAAGGCACGATAACCAAATTCAATAAGCAGCATATATGTAACGGCTAAAGCCGGAGTTTTATAATCGAGCTAGTGCTCTTTATTTCAAATCCAAATTAAAACTAAAACTTAAGAATTAACAAAAGCTCATGCATAGCCGGACGCCCGTGGCAGACCGCTGACCTTGCACATTTTGCAGAAGTCATACGATCGCTGTCAGCCAATGGAAAGGAGCCACGGCTCGGAATGGTACAATGTGCTGGCTCAGCTTAGGGCCAATAAGGTGGACCCAATTTAGGGTGGACCATGCATGAGAGAAAAGTGTAATAATAATAATAATAATAAACAAGAAAGGAAGCTAGCTTCGGCCAGCCGAAGCTTATATACCCTTGCAGATAAAATAAATACCTTTTTAAGTTGTCAGAAGTCAAAACGCCTATTTCCTGCAAAGTTACAATGAATTTTCTTATATTTGTTTGATTATTCGTATGGGAGCCTTAAGATGTAGTGGTCCGATCCGACATATGTACTACCTGCAATAGAAAGAAGCCTTTTAGGAAAGTTTCATTGCGATAGCTTTAAAACTGAGAGACTAGTTCGCATAGAAACGGACAGACGGACAGACGGACATGGCTAGATGGACTCGGCTATTGGTGCTGATCAAGAATATATATACTTTATGTGGTCGGAAACGTCTCCTTCACTGCGTTACAATATCTGACTGAAATTATAATACCCTCTGCAAGGGTATAATGATGAATATTAACAAGGGGAATAAGAATTGGCCTGCTCAGCCTAAGCTGAGAGTTGGTTGTTAACTACTCCCCCTTAAATTGGACGCCGTCCTTGGCGACAGCCAATTCGTCGATGGGCTTTTGTAGCTTTTGTAGCCATATCCTCGGGGAACCTCCAGCCGACACGTCATCTCTGAGCTCCTGCATTAAACGCAGGTTATGCTCGTTCATCCGCTGTAACATTGGCAGGCTCAGTATGTGATCGTGTCCCGTGATGTTAATTAAGGGGGAGGCCGCAATACCCGGGCTCTTATTCACGGAGTAGTTGAGGTTCAAATACACGGAGTCGTTGATCACCGCCTTTCTCTCGAAGGTGATGAGGTGGGTCCCTACTATGGTTGTTGTGGGACCGTCATCGATGGTAATCCTCGTTAGTTTCTCGTTGACGATTATTACTCCATCGTCCACAATTATAAGGGGTTCCAGATTGCTGGGCCGCGTCCGGCACGTAGCCGCCCCGCCTGCATGTAATTGCCTGGCGCAGGTGTCGTGAGACGCCTTTTTGCAAAATGTGGCCAAGTTGGTAGAAGCGCAATCGGAGACTGCTAGGATTCCGTCATCACATTCCGCCACGATGTTGTCTTCTATTTGTAGCATAGTATGGTAGTGTGCGACAGGGGAGAGCAGGACTTTTTTACAAATACGCTTAACTCTAGGATACTGGACTATAACATGGACAAGAGCATTATTTTGAAAAATCTTAATCTTAGATACATCCATAAGGCTAACTATTGGGACCTCTGTGAGCTGTTCGTCAAAAATAGCCTTTAGGTCATTATGATTAAAAATAGTAGGATTGATGATATTATTTTTAGCAAGCGTGATAGTGAACATACAATTCTGGATTTCGGATATTAACATTCTATTTCTGCCAAGGAGTGTTTCGAACAAATGGCCTGAGTCAACAAGCCCGTCCTTTTTCTCCCTAAGGATCTTGTTTACCGTGTCTGTGAGTAGATTGATGTGTTTCTGTGTCTCTGTGTTAATTATAACCTGTCTATTATTAGCCTCGATAAGCGATGCTTGATTGGTGTTAATTCTATTTAGATCATCCGCGTCGGGTGTACCCGCCACGACCTTAAGGACTGAGCCCAAAAAATCAAGGCTCCTGGCCATTCTATGGTGTATCTTAAGTTCCTCCAGAAGGTTCTGGGCATGTTCAATGTCCACTTCCAGCAGCTTCCTCATGTGGGAATGTGGGAATTATAGCAACGATTGGGTTTTAATATAAGGGCGACTGTGGCAGATGAAATGCCTATCTAATGTTGTCCTTATGGACCACCCTCCCCCTAATGAGAACAGATGTTCCCAGATCTGCTTCTACACGCTCTTCTGAATAAAGCGGAGTTAATTTGTTCCCTAATCTTTTGTTGTTGCGTAGGTGCACTCTTTCACCGACTTCGAAGACTCTGTTCTGCCTTGAAAGATTAACCCTGTCTAACTTTTGTCAATCTTGGCTTTAATTGCCAGCTTCATCTCATCGCTGCTGGCGTGGATGACCTCTACCGGCCTAAACTCTGTAACCGAATGTAGCGACCTGTTGTATTCTATAGTAGACCTCAATATTAGTTCCACAGTGTCCTCGATTTTTTTATCAATCTTGAGGCATCTGGCAATTTCCGCCAGGGTACTGTGAAATATCTCTGCTTGGCCATTGGAGCTACTGTGTAGCGGTGGCGCATTGACAACATCGATGCTGTATTGGTTTCGCAGCAATGATGTGATTGTCTCAGAGTTAAAGGAGGCCTCATTGTCGCAGTATATGGTCTTGATGTTGGGGTAAAAATTTACCAGTTGGAGAATGGGTGCTCGTACACCTATTATTGCCCTAGAACCTAAGGGCTGTACGACAGCGAATTTGGAAAATTTATCAAAGCAAGTTAAGAAGATTTTTTTGTCGGTCGAAAAAATGTCGATATGCAACATTTCCCCAACGTATGATGGGATAGGCGTAGTTCCTAATTCCTGTTTCTTGGGATGGCAGTCGTATTTGGCTTTATTGCAGACTTTGCAATTTGCGACCACTTCGCTAGCTAATTTGGACATGTTCGGGAAGTAGTAATCCCGGAGAATTTGTTTTGCGTTCTCCTGGGCAGCCCTATGGGCGCTATTGTGCTCTGTGTTAGTGATCTCCAACTGTTCATTAGCGTTGGTTATGTCACTGACGAAGGTTTTACAATGCCAGAACTTTGTCGCAGGAAATTCCTACCTCAAGGCATGTTGAATGCGAGCCAGGGTAGGGAAGTCACAGTGAATTGCATTCACAACGTTGGCGTTGATGATCTCCTTGACGAGTCCTTGTTATTAAAATTAATGATATGGCGAGTTCTATTTCCGAAGACTATGAAATCTCGCCGAAGCGGTTGGCCTGTTTCTTCCAAAATAATTTGGTTTCTAAAACAGTTCAGAGGTTTGTCTGTGGTCTCTATGGTGTATGAGGGCGAAAGCTCACTATGCACCGTAGCCGCGTCAGGGGTTGCCTCGATAGCGCGTCAGCTACCAGGTTTTGTTTTCCGGGTGTGAAAAACACTTTCCCGTTGTTCTCATCAATGCATTGATTGCAATGAACGCTTTCCATCGCTTGATCTTAGCGTTGGTGTTTTTGTCGGATACCGCATATGTGAGAGGCTGGTGGTCTGTAAAGATCCGTATTTCATTGTTACCGTATAGGTAGTTTTGGAGTTTGCCTATTGCACAGACTATCGCCAACAATTCTCTTTCGTTGGTGGCGTAGTTCAGCTCGCAATCTTTTAGCGTGCGTGAAATCATGGTAATAGGTCTTTTATTTTGGGATAGTACCGCGCCTATTCCACCCGCTGAGGCGTCGGTGGTTAAGTCAAACGGTAATTTAAAATCAGGGTATGTCAAAATGACGTCTTCCGATGCCAAAATGTTACGAAGATGATCGAATGCATTTTGCTGGGTTTCATTAAACTTGACAGCTACCTTTTTCGATTCTTGCTGACCGTCTCGTTTTCCCCTTTGAGGATGGCGGTCAGAGGTCTAGCAATGGAGGCAAAGTTTTTTACAAAGCTCCTATAATAGCTCGCCAGGCCTAGGAAGGACCTGAGGCTAAACAGATTTTTTGGTTCTGGGAACTCTTTTATTGCCCTAACTTTTTTTGTTCCTCCTCTGGTGATTTAGTTTTTTCCCGTGCCACCCTCATGTTGGCATCGAGTAGGCCCTTAAGCACCGTGTCAATATGCTTGACATGTTCCGTCTCATTCTCTGAAAAGATGATAACGTCGTCGACGTAGACGTAGCATATTTTGCCGATTTCTTCCCGCAGCACATCGTCAATGGCTCTTTGGAAAATGCTCCCTGCGTTTTTTAGGCCGAAGGGTAGTCGGCAGAATTCGTATTTCCCACCATTGACTGAGAACGAGGGCTTCTCTCGGTCCTTTTCAGCCAGGTATATTTGGTGGTACCCTGACTTCAGGTCTAGGGTGGTAAAGAATTTGGCTTTCCCCAAGTTCGCTAGAATCATGGGTATGCTCGGCATGGGGTAGCGATCGGCGATTGTTCGCTCGTTCAGCTTCCTGAAGTCGATTACTAATCGCTTCTTCTTGCCGCCATCATCATCAGTCCCATTTTTGTCAACCACCCAGGCAGGGCTATTGTACGGGGATCTGGACGGCCTGATTATGCCATTTTGCAGCAGCTCTTTGATCTCATTATTTACAAAGTCTGCTGCCCCCATAGGATAGGGGTATAACTTGGAGTAGACAGGTTCGTCACTCGTAGTTCGAACAGTAGCGATGACCGATGTGTTGAACGTGAGCGCCTCGTTAGAGGTCGAAAACACCTTAATTCTTTTCAGAATAATTTTTTTGAAGTCGGCTTTAGCCGAACTTGGCACCACTATGTCATCGATTTTTGTGAAGTTGACATTCTGACAGTCAAAAAATTTGAGCTTCTCGGTGACGTTTGCGTATTTTATTACGCTGTTGCCTAGGTCCAATGCTACTCCTGCTCGCGTTAGCGCATCGAAGCCTATAATAGCATCGAACGTGCTCAATGTATCCAAAAGGAAAAATGGGACGTGTAGTCCAAAAATGCGCATTATACACTTGTTTAGACATCACTGGAGCCGTGAATAGAGCTCACAGTGAAGGGGGTTTCGACCGGTATTACGTTTCTTAGCTCCTTTACGGGCTTCACGTAATTTTTTGCCACCCCAGTGTCGATGAGAATTTTTAGTGTTCTCCCAGCCAACTGTCGCTCGACGAACGGCAGTCGGGAACGCTCCCTAAAAAATGGAGGAGGTCGTTAAGTTCGGTTGTGTCGCTATCTTCCTCAATGGTGGCAACCTCAACCTCAGCTGTGGTGTCATAATCTGTTACTTCCTGTTGGGGTTGGGCTATATTGTTGACGCGTTGGCGTCTTTGGCCCGTTTGACGCTGGGACGAGTTCTGTCTTTTGTAATTGTTGTTACTTTGAGGCTTTCCCAAGCTTGTTTCTTGTCTGAATTTAGCCGTTGAGGGGTCTACCTCCATGGGCTGAACCTTATTGTGGTCTAAGGACTCGGGATCTCTGTCGGCCAGGGATTGTCCTCATGAGGCTTACTTTGGTTCTGCTTAGGAACGAAGTGCGGATTTTTATCCTCACCTCTCCATTGCTTTCCCTGACCCATATTATTGCGCCTATTGCCCTCATTGAAATGGGACTTGTCTTCTATAGCTTTCGCGTAGGATGCCGCGAACGCACTTCTTTCAATGCTGTTCTCGGCTTCCCGCGCTAACGCTAGTGCAGATGGAAGGTCTTTGGGTTGTGCTGGTAGCACGAGTGTCTTGAGGGGCCTCTTAAGCCCTGCAATGAATGCATGAAGGGCATCATCCCTAACCTCCTTATTCAGGATTGTTGCTGTGTCCATGTTATGTGACATGATATTGTTTTTTGTTTTTAATGATGACAACGGCCTCGTAGTGTGCCTCGCTGCCGTCGTATCTCTTGAATACTTCATAAGCATCTGATGCAGCCTGCCTCCACGAAACATACTCGTCGTGGCTTCCACTGAACGTCGGCAGGGATTTTACTATGTCCAACTTGACATCGCATCTTACTGCAGGGTCCGGTACTACTCTTTTATAGACTTCCACCTGCGGCGCTTGCACTGACAGCGCGCTAACCTGTGCTCTAACCGCTCCTAATTCTGTGGCAAAATCGTTTTTTAAGCGTGCTTCCTGCTCGTCAAGAGCGACGCTGACCGCATTTGCGACAAGCGCTTGGATCATTTCTGCGTTCATTTCTGGTTGATCTATGTCCCTAACTTCGGGGCGAAATCCTACTTCTTCGCTATCGTCGCTATCAATTTCCTTCTTTATTTCCCTATACTTCCAACTCATTGGTAGTTAAAGGGCGCTGGGTAGATACAAGGTATTTGACGATTGGGGCTCAAGACAAAAGGTTTCGACGGGCCACTTTGGTGATATAAAAGGCGAAGAACAAAAATTGCGGAAAAATGGATCGTCACCTAAAACACAAAAATGTTGGACTAATTTGTCTCAAAACAAAATTAAAATACAGAACGGCGACAACAAGTATAGGTCAATTCGACTGGGTGTATTATTAGCACAGACACACTGGATAACTTTAGTACAAAATTCAATATAGGAACAGTGGATAAAATTGTAGCAAAACACAAGGAGAAAAACGACTGGCAGCCTCTGTATGCGTATAGAGACCAACATTAACAAAGAAATAAAATATTCCTTTGCATAATTAATTCATATAAATGTTGATTGCCTCGGCACCAGTGTGCGCTATTTGAGATATAGGTTTTTTTTATTTTTTTGCCACGCACTCGGAAAAGTCTGAACCAGAAATCGAAAATCGAGTCAATATTTATTTATTTGTAAAAAATTCCTAATGCTGGGCATATGAAATTGTATGCACTGGTATTTGTGTTAGCGTAGACCTTGGCTATTGTCGGCGCTCAGCTACTCTACAACTTCAGGGGTGGAATTCAAATATTAGGTTTAATATTAATCCATTGGGTGTCAATTATTTAATTATCTGGGCCGGCTGGCGGTGCCTCCGTGGCAGGGGTAGAGCCGGTGGGTTGAATATCCGTGGGGGGCCGGCAGTAGGTTGCTGCCGTTGGTTGGGTAGTGGTGACCACCAAGGATGGTAGCCACTGGAGAGTCGGGTGGTCGCTTCGACTTCCTTCCTTCTTCCGAAGGTTATGGTGGGAGATACTTATGTTGTTACGGCCCTTAAGGCACGATAACCAAATTCAATAAGCAGAATAAATGTAACGGCTAAAGCCGGAGTTTTATAATCGAGCTAGTGCTCTTTATTTCAAATCCAAATTAAATCTAAAACTTAAGAATTAACAAAAGCTCATGCATAGCCGGACGCCCGTGGCAGAAACGTTCTGACCTTGCACATTTTGCAGAAGTCATACGATCGCTGTCAGCCAATGGAAAGGAGCCACGGCTCGGAATAGTACAATGTGCTGGCTCAGCTTAGGGCCAATAAGGTGGACCCAATTTAGGGTGGACCATGCATGAGAGAAAAG
>JBAMCF010001158.1:0-74084 GCA_037075285.1 Drosophila lutescens
GTCGTTGCCACTCGTCGTCTTGATGCTGCTCCGCTCTGTGCTCCTCTCGCTGTTTCGCCTGTTCCTCTTGCTGCTTCGCCTGCTCCCCCTCCGCCTTTCTCTTGGCCTCCTTAGCCTCTTCCGCTTTCTTCCGAGCCTTCTCCTCTTCTTGCTTGAGGCGGTAGGCCTCCTGCACAGTGACTTCGTGGGCGGCTCGCTTCATCCGCTTCCATTCCCGATGCGCCGTCTGGAGGTCCCTTTCGACCGCTCTAGGTCCTCGTACGGGGCCCTCATCGTCCGCATGTCGACCTCGTCCCTCAGCATTTTGGCCCTTGCTTCGGCCATCCACATCGAGGTGTGCCGCTTTCCCTTAGCCCTTCGCCGCGCCCTTAATGGTCAGGGGTGTCCCGGCAGGATTGAGTCGATCGCCGGATCTGGCCCTTCCCTAGGCGCCCACTCTCGCTTCTCCTTGATCGGATCTTCGACCACCTACGTCACTCTCCTCCGTAGTGACTGCCGTCTCGGGCGTCGAGCAGCTTCCATCTGTTCCTCGGGCACCACGCCGCGGGGTTTGGGTGGGCCGGCGAGAGTAGGCGCGGCTCGCCTTCCTACCGTCCCTTGTCCGCGGAAGGGTCTTTCAGGACCTTGCTGAAGCGCGGCCTGCTTCCTCGCTGCTGCTCTAGTGACTCGGGTACTCATGTCGACTTCTTGATTTGGTTTGCCCGTTCCCTCGCAGTTTCCTTTACCATGAAGCCTCGGTTTTGGGATTCCCTTTTTGGCCGTACCGTTATGTCCCTAGTGGTTCTCTTTGCGGCTCATGTCTTCTCTTTGGGGTCCCGCTTTCTCTTAACTTTCCGTGTCTAACGCCGCCAATTTCCGATTCCTAGACCTTCCTTTTGGCTTGGTCTCTTCAGTTGCCTTGTGGAGGCCGCCACTGACGCGTGTTCTTTCTAGTTTTACGGTACCCCGTACCGTCTCTCCCCTTTCCTCGGTGACATGTATTCCGTCGTTGTTATCCACCTGTTTCCATTGTGATCTTTTCGTAGGCCTGGTGAATGCTTTAATTGATAGAGTCCCTTTCTATTGGTTGTATGCTCCGTTGACTCCGGCTTTTGGCCTGACGCAGAAACGGTTGCCTCTGCCCCATCCAGTTTGAGATCTGTCAAGTCTTCATTTGCAAGACCGTTCTTCTTGTATGTCCACCTTCCCTTTCCGTTTACTCCGGCTTGTCCTGACGATTAAACGGCTTCTTGTATTCCCGATCCTTGTTCGTCTTTGACTTAGGTGTGTGCTGGCATGTTCAGAGTCCTTGCTGGTGTGTGTCGTGCTCCGTTGACTCCGGATTTTGCCTGACGATTAACGGATGCTACTGTCTAATGCGGATTTGGACTCTGATGGTTCTGCATTCGCTTGACGATTAAACGATCTTTTCTGTCTGCCCACATCCACCTTCCGTTGACTCCGGCGTTGTCCTGACGATTAAACGGCTTTTTTTTATCCCGATCCTTTCTTCGTCGTTGACTTAGGTGTGTGCTGGTATGATCGGAGTCCTTGCTCGTGTGTGCCGTACTCCGTTGACTCCGGCTTTTGCCTGACGATTAAACGGTTGCTACTGTCTACTGCGGACTTGGACTCTGGTGGTTCTGCATTCGCTTGACGATTAAACGAGTTTTCCTGTCTGTTAACCTTCACGTTCAGTTTCTTCTGCTACTTGAGACCCGCCTGTATCTCCGTCCTCGTTCGCTTCGTCTGCCTTTTTCTGCTGCTTTAGGTCGCTGATGTGCACTGTGCGTTCCTTCTTGCTTCTTTGTTGGCGAATTTTGCAGATTACGGGGGATACAAAATCGACCACCTGATATGGGCCATCATATCTCGGCGCTAGTTTGGCCGCGAAACCTTCTGCCGCTTTAGACAAATGGTGCTCCTTAGCCCAGACGATATCGCCGATCCGTGGATTCCACTGTCTCCTTCTGAGGTTGTAGTGTCTGGCTTGATCCTGCGCTGCCTTCTCTAAATTTCGTCGGACTACTTCGAAGATTTCTTTTAGTTTTTCGGCGTTCCCCTCTGGTGACTCTGACTGCCTTCCTGTGCCCAGTGTTTCTCAGTCATACAACGCGTTTGGCAACCGTAGTTCTCTGCCCTGCGTCAGAAAGGAAGGCGAGTATCCTGTGGACTCGGATACGCTTGAGTTAACTGCTAGCATTATCTCTGGCCACTTTTCATCCCAGTTCCTTTAGTTTTGTCCGGCAAACTGTGCGATCATGGTTTTTACGGTTCGGTTCGCACGCTCGGTAGGATTTTCTTGAGGAGTGTATGGTGCCGTGAATTGTTGTTTTATTCCCATGTCGTGAAGAAACCTCTTAAATGCCCGACTGGCAAACTGCCCCCCGTTGTCCGTAATCACCACTTTCGGAACTCCGAACCGAGCGATTATTCGTTCTCCAAACGCCTTTTACACGGTTTCTGCTGTTGCGGTTCGTAATGGCACAAATTCTGTCCATTTTGAGAAACGGTCGATTAGCACCAACAATATTTGGTTACAGTGCTTCGATCTTGGCAGAGGGCCCCCAAAATCCGCGCACACCGTTGCCCATGGTTCTTCCGGAATTTGAGTCAGCATTTTCCCCGCCGCTTGTCTCTGATTAGGTTTATATTTTAGGCACTCTTCGCATTTCCGAACGTATGCTCTCGCGTCCCTTTGCATTCCTGGCCAGTAGTATCTGGCAGCTAGACGGGCAATCGTCCTCCGGCTTCCTACATAGCCGTCCGCTGGGGAGTCGTGATTTTCTTGTAGGACCGTTTCCCTTAGCTCTGTAGGGACGCATAGCTTCCAGGCCACCACATCTACGTTGCCAGCTCTGTGTGGGATCTGCCTATACAGCGTTTCGCCATCGAACACGTAGTCTGGGAATTTCTGCGGCTGTGTTTTTATCTTCTCACGCATGTCCCTGATCCAGTTACATTCCGTATTTGGCACCAACTCTGTTTAATGTTTCTTCTTGTAGACTTGTATTTTTGGTTGAATTTGGGAGCGACTCAGTGGTACGCTCCCCAAGCTTTATTATTTTCAATCTGAATTCTTAATTGTATTACATGTTTGCATAAAGCTAAGATCGGCCGGCTATGTCGGCAGAGACGCCGGCAGAGCTGCGGTCGACGCTTATGTATAATTGTGCTTATATATGAGAGAGAGAGAGATACTATGTTCACTTGGCCGTCGGAGCGGTCGCACATATCAAATATGCTGACACTGCAGTTCCCACGCATTCGAGGGCGGTCATATAACCGGGCACTCGGGAACTGCTAGGATTATAAATGTATTTGTGATTTGTTATTGTGGCCAAATGCAAAATGCCAAATAAGGTGTCTGTACTTAAATCGATGCGTAACACTGAGTACAGTGTGCATTCGATATGTGAACATACTACATCTCCCTCCTTTTGAAAAATAACGTAATTATATGGAGTTATTTTCTAGGTGTATATTTAATGAAAATATTTGTATTAAATTGTTTCTTTTTTTTCGTTTTTATGTAGTTTAACTTATTAAAAATTGTTTTGAATCAGAAAGTATTGTTTTGAATCAAAAGTAATATTTATATATTATTTATTTATTTTATTATTTTTTTTTTTCAATATAATTATGGTTTTATTTTTTTTTTTTTATATATGGTTCTTATTGCGTATGATCATACGTGATATATATATAAGAGAATTAAAGTGATTATGAAATAAAAATTTTTAACCTATCCTTATGAATTGTTTGCTTCTTATTTTTGTTATTTGAAATTACTATATTTTCTCTTTCTTGTATACTTTCTACCTTATATGGTCCAGTGTATTTAAAGTCTAGCTTGTGCCCTGTTTCATTTTTTAGCAAAACTTGGTCTCCGATTTTTAAACCAAAGTTCAAAATATTTCTGTCATAGTTAAGTTTTTGTTTGTGTTTATGGCATTCTAGCATTAATCTAGCTCTCTTAAATGCTTGTTCTAGTCTAAACTTAGATTCTTTAGCGTAATCATCTGTGTTATATAATGGTTTTATATTATCTATACTATTGAAGTGTTTGGCTAAATTAGATGTTTTACCAAAAACTAACTCGTATGGACAGTAGTCATGTGCCATAGAGGGTGTTGTGTTGAAACAGTATACGAAGTATTGCAACCATACATCCCAATCTGTTTTATCAACTGAGATGTATGAGCGGATGAACTCATTAAATGTTCTGTGGCTTCGCTCCACGGTTCCTACAGTCTGGTGATGATGTGCTGTTGAAGTTATGTTTTTGATATTTAAGTTTTTACATAGATCTTCAATTATCGAATTTTTGTATTCTGTTCCCATATCCGTGATGAACGTCTTCATTGGACCGTACTTCAGAATAAAATCTTTGAATATAGCTTTTGCTACTGTTTTTGCACTTTTGTTCTGGATTGGTATTGCTACAAGGTACTTAGTTAAATCGCAAATTAGCGTTACTATGTATTCATTTCCTTGTTCAGATTTAGGTAGTGGACCGATCGTATCCACAATTACCCTGTCGAAAGCCGTTTGTGGCGTTTCGGTGATAGTTAATGGGGTCTTCGTATGTTTTGTTGTCTTTGCTTTTTGGCATTTAGGACATTTTCTTATATATTTTGTTATATCTTTGGTCATGTTTTTCCAATAATAATGCCTTTTTATTTTTGCTAATGTTCTAGCTATGCCTGTATGACCTCCTTGTATTGGATCATCATGGAATGTAAACAGTAATGCTTCTTTCTCTTAATCATTATTTGATAATTGGGTCACCGGCTTGAGTAGCGCTACTCTTAATGTTTGTAATTTTTTATTGCCCATAATTTTAAAAGATTCAATTAAAATGGTTTCAAAGATCTTTTCGCTCGGTGCCACTTTGAGTTGGCTGATATTAAGTATACCGGCTTCTTTTTCAAGCCTTTGAAAAAACTGACCTAAGTCGAGAATTTCATTGGTGTACAAATCGCTAACATCAATTCTTGCTATAACCTTTTTCCCATTCTTTAGTAAGCAAAGTGAATCAGTTATTCGCAAGGTCACTACTTTTCGTACCTCGTCATTAACAATGACTTCGTATACGTTGGGCTGAGAAGCTTTATTTAGAATATGCCTAGGCAAATCTATTTTTTCTTTTTCTGTTCCTGCGCAGGGATTTTTCTGTTTACTTTGATTTCTGGTAGTGACTTTCAGAATTTTATTATTTGTCTGGATATTTTTCAAATCCGTTATTGTTATTCTTGATAGCGCGTCGGCTATATGGTTGTCTTTTCCCTTAAGATATTCCACAGTAAAATCATATTCTTCCAAGTCTAATCTCATTCGTGTTAATTTTGAACTTGGATTTGTCATTGAAAATAGATAGGTTAAAGGCCTATGGTCTGTTTTGACTGTGAAATGTTTTCCATAAATATATGGCCGAAAATGGTTTATTGCCCAGTGGATAGCTGCTAACTCTTGTTTTGTTGTATTTTTATTACTTTCTCCTTTCGTAAAAGATCTTGATGCATAGGCTACTGGTAGCTGAGTGTTATCGTAATCTTGAGTAAGAACAGCTCCACATGCTTGTTTGCTTGCATCTGTTGTTATGCAAAATTCTTTATTAAAATCGGGATATTGCAATAATGTGGGTTTCATCAATTGGGTTTTTAGGTATTCAAATGCGTATTGACATTTATCTGTCCAGTCAAATTTAACATTCTTTTTACATAATCTAGTTATGTGACGTGAATAATCGGAAAAGTTTTTAATAAAACGTCTGTAGTAATTGCAAAATGCAACGAATCTTCTAGCGCTGTCTGCGTCTATTACTTCGTATTTTGTACTATCTGGTAAAATACCTTTGTCAGTACACTTGTGTCCAAGAAAGGTCACTTCGTGTCTGAAAAATGTGCACTTCTCTGGGTGCAGTTTAAGGTTGTTTTTTCTACATAGATCAAAGACGTTTCTAAGATTTTTAATCATGTGTTTTTCTGAACAACCGATGACAATTAGGTCATCCATATACAAGAATGCCTGAGATGGTTCGATACCTGAAAATGCAATTGTCATCATTCTTTGGAAATAATTTGGCGCTATTTTTAAACCATAAGGTAATCGTGTAAAACGATAGGAGCCATTGCTCGTGGAAAAGGACGTTATATTTCTAGACGTATCTTCGAGTTCTATTTGATGAAATCCTGACATTAGATCTAGACATGAAAAGTATTTAGCTCTACCTAATTGGTCAAGAATATCGTCTATTCTTGGTAGTGGAAATTTATCTGATAAAATTTTTTTGTTAATTTGGCGGTAATCAATTACTAAACGCCATCTTTTTGTATTGCAATTTGGTAATGATTTTTTCGGGACTATTAATAATGGACTGTTGTATTCTGAAACTGATGGTTCTACTATTTTATCTTTAATTAGTTTTTCCACTTGTTTTTCTACTTCTTCTTTTTGACTGTGGGGGATTCTGTAATTCTTTATATATACTGGTTCATCATCTTTCATTCTTATTTTTTGTTTATAGAAATT
Organism: Drosophila lutescens; assembly: GCA_037075285.1. Classification (NCBI taxonomy): domain Eukaryota; kingdom Metazoa; phylum Arthropoda; class Insecta; order Diptera; family Drosophilidae; genus Drosophila; species Drosophila lutescens. The sequence continues at coordinate 6,514 of JBAMCF010001158.1, forward strand.
GTTGGTTGATATCGGTTCGGTTTCTATTTTTGTTAAGTTTTTCTAAAATTTCTTCGTTATTTGTATTTTCATTAGATTTAATTATATCGTAATTATCCAATGGTTCGACTTTAAGTGTATTTAATTGAAGAATTGCTGTTTTATTTGTTGTATTTAGAATTCGGACAAAGGTGTTTTTAGAATCTGCAATGGAATTTCCAATGAATATTCCATTTTGGATCTCTTGGTTTGGTATAAGTATATACCTGGTTTCTGAATTTATAGTTATTTTTCGGATGACTTGAGATCTTGCTGGTAAAATGGTCGAATTATTTTCTAGTGTATGATTTATTGGAATATTAATCGCATTACGGAGATTATCTGGTCTCAGTTAAGCCAATCATTTTCTGGTTTTAAATCTATTTGACAATTGTATTTTTTCATAAAATCTATTCCTATAATTCCATCACATGGAATAGGAAAGTTGGACGTTACTATATGGAAATTATGTGGTATAGCATAGTTGCCTGATAGAAGTTCTATTGCTGCTAAGCCTTTTGAATTTGTTGTTCCCTCGCCAACGCCTGATATTTGCGTAATATTTTTATAGTCAACATTGTTTGCGCACTTTGCGCTTTTATAATGAACTTTGTTGAATAGTGTAAGGCGGGAGCGGGAGCGCAATAAAGCTTTAATCGCGCTCGCGAATTCGCCCCGTCTCTCGCCCCTTTCGTTAAGTTAGGCTTAAGCGTTTATATATTGAAATTAAAGAGTTAGTTGTTATATGAATCTCATTGCGCAAACTCCCTTTCGTCGTCGTTTCAAAATAAAATATCAAATTTCCCTGCAGTCACAAGTTTTCGCGTTGAAATACAAAATAGTATTAAATTTTCATGGTGACCCCGACGTGATTAGCAGTGGAACTCGAGTTGTTATTTTTTTTGGTGAAACAAACAAATTAATCAAATAAATCGCGCCGGCCCCTTTTTTAAACATTAAAGTGATTTGTTGCTGCCGATTTAATTCGTCGTTGCTGCCGCCAAATCAAATTGTTGCCGCCAATTAAATTTTTTGGAAGTTTGGAAGCTGCAGTTTCTTCGATTGCCATTGCCGCTGCTCTTCTCAATCGCCGTTAGCTGGACCAGTGTAGTTGTTGTTGCCGCTGTTAATCCGCTGTTCCTGCCTACGCGAATTCGTCGTTGCTGCCGCTGGAAAATTTTGACCGCTGCAGTTTTCAATCGCCGTTAAGTGCCGCTGCTTGTCGCCAGTTGCTGCCTACGTTATTTCGTCGTGCTGCCGCTGGAAAATTTTGGCCGTTATCGCCCAATTCACCGCTTTATCCCCTACGCACAGGAAGGAAGGCATATGGATTCGAAGAGGGAAGTTACCGACGGATGTGAATCGTCCCACCAGGTATAGAGTGCTAAAAGTTGAAAGTTAATCTGTGGCGTTTTGTAAATTGTGTTTTTGGCCCATCTTTCAACTTTTTGCATTCGTGTGAAAAATTCGGTAGATAGCGAGCATTCTAACCAAGAAATAAATAAAACTTGCATGCACTAACGATTATAATTCTGATAATTCCATACAAATATACATATTTCGAATTATAAATACATAAGTGAATCGCTTTGGACCAAAATCAAATAAATATTTGTCGGCATCCTGGTTGTTCAAAGAATAAAATTCCCCCATTTCTCGTCGTAGTGAACACCAATTATAGTTTTGCAAAAATTTAAAGGGTAAAAATTGGGAAGTGTGAAAATTTCTAATTCGAGAATTAAATTCCCGGCAAATTTTCGGCCGCGCATTTTCTTCAAATTTCCCTCGCTTTTCGCCATTTCCCGCGCTTTTAAGCGTCAGGTTTATATATTCGTTGCCCTTAGTTATCGGTCAGTGCATCATTCTCCGTTAGCATTGCGTTGAGCACCGCCACCCGTACACATACACACACACGCACAGACAGCGCAGCCCGTTCTTTCGAGTTCTCTTTCGTCGTTTTCGTTTTCTATCGCTGGAACGGTGCAAGCGTTGCCGTTGCCTAAACGCTTGTTCGTTTTTTGGTGTTTGAGCTTGGCGTGTGCTCCCCTACACGACGTGCGCTCGGCATATTATAATTATTGAATTATTATAATAAATTAGGATTCCTTAAATTAATTCCTCAATTCATTTAAACAACTCCCCTACACTGCTTGCGTTCAGCTTATTCCTTTCGTTGGTTATTATTTTTAAATTTAATAAATTTAAAAACAAATTTTGTATACATTTACATAAATACAATTAAAAAAAAAAAAAAGAAAAATAAATTAAATTATAAACTCTTCGATACCAAAAAAAAAATGGTGCCAAAACCAGAAAGTAACAACAAGGACATCGAAGGGTTGAAAAACCAACGAGATGGATATATGAAGAGTATAGAGCGAACGCAAAAATATTTAAAGGAGGGTCGATACTCCTTAAATACGGTTGAGTTAGAATGTCGATTAGAAATCCTAAATACGCACATTGAAAATGCTTCGCTTATACAGAATAAAATTGAAGCGAAAGATGGAGATGATGAGTACCGCGAAGAGTTAGAAGAGACTGCGATAATAGCAAAATCGTTGCTAATTTCCCTAATCGCGGAAACAAAGCTTAAGAGCGTTGACAATTCCGCTCCGCCGGCAACGCGCACACCCCAATGCCGTTTGCCGAGCGTCGCTCTTCCAACCTTTTGCGGAAAACATTCCGAATTTAAAAATTTTATAAGCCTTTTCGAAACTTTTGTTGACAAAGATGACACGCTGCACGATATCGAAAAATTTAACCATCTAATATCGTGTTTGGCTGGAGACGCGCTAGGAACAGTCAGGGCATTCCAAGTTACAGCGAATAATTACCCAAAAGCCCTGGCTAGCCTAAGGCGTGTGTACGATAATGATTGTTTAATTTTTTTTGACACTATATCGACACTGTTTAATCTGCCAAAGATTTCCCAGCCATCAGCTACAGCCTTGAGAAACCTGATCGACACAGTCACAGCGCTATACGATTCTCTTTTGTCCATTGGGGATGACAAACGTATTACGAATGCCATCCTCATCCATCTAGTAATGGGCAAAGTCGATGCAGGAACTAAAAGAAAATGGGAAGAATCGTTAGATTATACTTCGCTTCCTCTTTGGAGCGAGTGTGAGTCGGCCCTGAACAAGCGCTATCAGCATATGGTTGCCGAAGAAGCGTGTAAGCCAAAAATTGTTCAGCAGAGCCAGGCTTATCCTAAGAAGAATGGAAATAGGAGTTTTTCGTTTGTTGCTGCCATGGACGACCCCGAAGTATGTGTGTTTTGCAACTCAGCAGAACATCAAGTAGGAAGTTGCACTGCTTTTGCTGCCCTAACAGTTCAGCAAAGATTCGATTTTGCAAAAAAGGCTCCTTTATGCATTAACTGCCTCCGAAAGGGCCACACGGTAAAAAGGTGCAAATCGAAAAGATGCAGGGTGTGTAAGTCCTCACACCACACATTGCTGCACATTTACTCGCCATCAAATCTCGCGTTGCCAGCTCCTCCTCAGCCCACGCTCTTGCAGAATACTCCATCCACTTCGCATGTTATGCATGCGACTGCATCGGATAAAGTTATTCTTGCCACAGCCATCGTGAGCGTCCAAACAAAAAGTGGCGAATTAGTTTTGGCTCGAGCGTTGCTCGATTCTGGTTCACAAGTAAATTTTGTGACCGATGAGCTCGCTCAGAGACTTCAGATTAAGAGAGAGGACGTGTGTTTGAGGTTGCGGGGCATTGGTGGAACTAATGCTCAAGCAACCAAGAAAATTCACACGATAGTTAAGTCGCGAGTGGGTAGCAGTCAATTGTCGTCCGAATTTTACATACTAAAAAATATTTCTGGTTATCATCCGGATCAAACGGTGAACACCAGCGGCTGGAGGGTGCCTGAAAATATTCAATTGGCAGATCCATTCTTCTTCAAGCCCCAAAAAATAGATATGCTTATAGGCGCAGACTCGTTCTTTGAACTATTGTCAGTCGGCCAGATAAAGCAAGGGCCTGAGTTTCCCATTTTGCAAAAAACAGTTCTCGGCTGGATAGTGTCAGGGAGATGTGCCTCAGAAAAAATAAGAAATACGGAAAAGTTGGTACATCTCAGCTGCCAGGAAGAAGTGTTGGAGTCAATCGACACAACCCTGCAGAAATTTTGGTCTGTGGAGGACTTGCCGCCCAAGGCCAAGGTCCATACTCCTGAGCAGCAACTTTGTGAGCAACACTTTGAGAAAAACACTCAAAGATTGTCGTCCGGGAGATTTTCGGTTCGTCTACCGTTCAAATCTGACCCAAACACTCTTGGTTCATCATATGAAGTTGCGAAACGTAGATTTTTGTCGCTTGAAAGAAGATTATCCAAAGATCCTTCTTTAAAAAAGATGTATCTGGAATTCATGGAAGAATATGAAGCGATGGGCCATATGTCTTCCACTAACAATAAAATTCCAGACAGTCCGCACTATTTCATTCCGCACCAATGCGTGCTGCGACCTCAAAGCACCTCGACAAAGTTGAGAGTGGTATTCGACGCCTCGAGCCGTACATCGACGCAGGTCGCGTTGAATGACATCTTGATGGTTGGCCCCACCATTCAAGAGGAGCTGTATTCGACCCTGCTTCGGTTCAGACTGCACAAGTTTGCGCTTGCAGCAGACGTAAAAAAGATGTATCGTCAAGTAATGGTTGACGAAGCTGACCGAAACTTTCAGCTCATAGTGTGGAGACGAGATCCATCTGAGTCTCTAAAAATCTTCAAGCTGAACACCGTGACTTATGGTACTTCGCCAGCCCCCTATCTGGCGATTCGGTGTTTAAATCGGCTTGGAGAGCTCGCGCAGGATTCGTGTCCAAAAGCCGCCAAGGTCATTCAGAATGACTTTTATGTTGACGATTTGTTGACTGGCGCCAGAAGCGTTGAGGACCTGCTAAGCCTTCGAGACGAAGTTTCTCAGGTATTGCAAGAGGCAGGATTTGAATTGGCAAAGTGGTTTTCTAACTGCCCAGAGTTATCCGCATCTGAAAGCGCTGTCATGCCGCTAACGGCAGACTCAGACGTAACTAAGACCCTTGGCGTGGTTTGGTTGCCGGGTAAAGATTACTTTCAATTTCGGTTGGATGACTCTTTCCTGGATCTTCGTGCGACAAAACGAAACATACTGTCGGTGACTGCCCGACTTTTCGATCCGCTTGGCTTGTTGTGCCCTCTAGTGACTAGGGCAAAAATGTTGTTGCAGGAACTATGGCTTCGAAAGTTAGACTGGGACGAGTCGCTGCCGATGCAACTGCAGACATCTTGGGAAGCTTTTAAGGGAACGCTGTTGCAACTGCCCAAGATCGAGGTATCGCGATTCGTTCATACAGACGCCAAAGTCCCGGCAGAAATACATGGTTTCGCTGACGCTTCCATGCGAGCATATGGAGCGTGCATCTACGTTCGCACTAGTACCGCTGAAGGTTTAAAAGTATCTTTATTGACAGCAAAATCCAAAGTAGCTCCCCTCAAGACGAAAACTTTGCCCCGCCTTGAGTTGTGCGCAGCTCACCTTCTTGCGGATCTTTATAATCGTGTAAGACCATTGCTTAATTTTCCGATCACAAAGGTGTTCCTATGGACGGACTCGGAGATCACTCTGCATTGGATTAAAACGCATCCGTCGTCGTTGTCGGTTTTCGTCTCAAACCGAGTTGCAGAGATCCAAGAGTGGTCGGAAAAAGCAATTTGGCGACATGTCCCCACGAAAGTAAACCCAGCGGACATCGTGTCACGGGGATGTGACGTTGAGGAACTCACAGCTTCCATTTGGTTCGCTGGGCCGTCGTTTTTGCTCGATGCAGAAAAAGATTGGCCTGTGAATCGACATTTCGAAGTACCTGCTGATGTCGTGTCGATGGAATTACGCAAATCAGCTTTGGCGCTTGTGGTTATCCCTGAGCCTAATTGTGTGCTTCAGAAAATAGAATCCTTTTCGTCGCACATAAGGCTTCTAAGGGTTTTCGTGTGGGTCTTTCGGTTTATACAAAGGTGCAAAAAAGTGTCGCAGCCTTTCGAAAAAAGTATTACTCCAAGAGAACTGAATTTTGCGTTCGAGAAAATAGTGGAAGTGATCCAATCTCACGAGTTCAGTGACGACATAGGCAAAATTCGGAAAAATAAACCGGTAGCAACGAATATTCAAAAACTAAGCCCTTTTCTCCAGGAGAAGAAACTAGATTGGTGTTCCTCGACATTGCTGCGAGTTGGGGGTCGGTTATTGAATGCTCCTATCCCGTACGAAGCCAAATTCCCTTTGTTGTTGTCGAAAGGCTCACAGTTTGTTAAAGCCTACGTGTCCTACCTGCACGTCACAAATTGTCATGCTGGCCCTCGAGCTCTTGTAAGTCTGTTGCGAGAAAAGATATGGTTGGTGAATGCGCAGGAAGTTTGCCGCAGAACAGTTCGGTCTTGCATTCGTTGCTTTCGGTGCAAGCCTCAACTCTTGACGCAAATCATGGGGAACTTGCCATCAGACAGACTTCGAGCTCTCCGCCCTTTTAATATCTGTGGTGTTGATTTTTGTGGCCCATTTAACACAACGTATCGTATTCGTGGTAAGCCGCCGTACAAATCATACGTGGCATTGTTTGTATGTTTTGCGTCCAAAGCGGTCCACTTAGAGTTAGTGTCCGACCTCACCACTGATGCGTTTTTGTTGGCATTCCAAAGGTTCGTGAGTCGACGCGGGATTCCGGAGAAGGTGTGGTGCGACAACGCGACGAACTTCGTCGGAGCCGATCGCCACATGAGAGAGTTCCGGGCCCGTCTGGAGGAGCAGGGGGCGGTATCGCAACATTCGCATCAAGAAGAGGATGCGAGTTTGTGTTCATACCGCCCAGAGCACCTCACTTCGGCGGACTTTGGGAGGCAGGTGTGAAGTCTGCAAAGCACCTGTTCCTTCGGACGGTCGGCGAAGACATCCTGACCGCGGAGGAGCTCGGAACTCTCCTCACCAGCGTGGAGGCCGTGCTCAACTCCAGGCCCCTCGGAGCGATCAGCACGGATCCCAACGACGGCGAAGCACTAAGCCCAGGCCATCTCCTGATCGGCGGGCCCCTACTAGCTCCACCCTCAGCAGCGCTCCCGGACCAAGTCAGCCCAACCTGCTTGCGACGATGGCGCAGTGTCTCGTCTCTCACGCACAGGTTTTGGCAGCGATGGTCCCGGGAGTACGTCTCGAGCCTCCAGGCGAAAAACAAGTGGCACCAGGAGGTTCCAAACGTCGCCGTGGGAGCTCTCGTCGTCGTCGCCGAGGACAATCTTCCGCCGCAGCAGTGGATGATCGGTCGGATCGTGGCGGTGCACGTCGGCGCTGACGGCAAGGTCCGAGTGGCGGACGTGAAAACGAAGGATACGACGTATCGGCGAGCGGTCCATAGGCTGGCGGTGCTGCCTGTGGCGTGCTGAAGACGGTGGTCCTTCAGAGGGGGCGGTGTTTGCGCACTTTGCGCTTTTATAATGAACTTTGTTGAATAGTGTAAGGCGGGAGCGGGAGCGCAATAAAGCTTTAATCGCGCTCGCGAATTCGCCCCGTCTCTCGCCCCTTTCGTTAAGTTAGGCTTAAGCGTTTATATATTGAAATTAAAGAGTTAGTTGTTATATGAATCTCATTGCGCAAACTCCCTTTCGTCGTCGTTTCAAAATAAAATATCAAATTTCCCTGCAGTCACAAGTTTTCGCGTTGAAATACAAAATAGTATTAAATTTTCAAACATTGTTAAATGAGTCTGATGATTCTTTGATTAAAGAGATGTCTGCACCTGTATCAACTAGTAATGTATATAATTTATTTGTGTTTTCATTTTTAAGTGAAATAAAAAGATTGAAGTTAAGATTGATAGTGTGAACCGTATTTTTTACTGGGTTTTTTATCTTAAGGGTCTTTATTGGTTTTCCGAAGTTGTTTGTACTTGTCGAACGTTATTGTTGGTATTTTGTCTGTTTGCGTTTGTATTGGTATTGTTATTACCGTTGATGTTGTTATTGGAGTTATATCCATTATTGTTTCCACCACGGTTGTTTCCTCTATAGTTACCACGACCTCTGTAGTTATTGTTGGTCTGGTTATTATAGTTTCGGTTATAACCGTTATTTTGGTTATAACCATTGTTTTGGTAAAATCCATTATTTTGATAATTACCTCTGTTGTTACCCCTACCGCGATAATTATTTCTGAAGTTATTACCACGATAGTTCTTTCCTTTTTGTGTGTATAGGATCGAGTTGGCGTTGCCTGTCATCTCAGTACTACACTGTATGTACTTCGTGACGGCTTCGTTCATTGTTGAAAAGTTGCCAGCTTCTAGGATAGTCTTAAGTCGGCCATGCTCACAATTTTTGATCATTGTGGTTATAGCTTCCTTTGTGCTGAACTTGTCGGCATGTTCAGCCGGTAGTCCTTCGTCAATGTATGAAGCTTCAAGGAGCTTTCGTAGGTTATCTATTTCATTTGTAAATTTTTCAGCAGTTTTGCCTTTTTGGCTTGTTTTAGCCATTTTTGCTTTGACAACGTCAGATGTTTCTCCGACAATAGTGTCTTGCAGTTTTTGGATTATTGCGTTTATCGTTAGTTCATTTTGAACCTTATATAGTGTAGATCCTACAATTTTTGATTTGACGACTTCTACAGCCAAATCTTCAAACGTTCCCTTTGTCAGGTCAACCAGCTTCAAAGCTGTTACAAATCTATGCAAGTGTAGTTTTTGTCCGTTAAATTCCGGAATGGCACTTGATATTTCTTTAATATATGCCCGTTGGGCTGCTGAATCTGCCATTATGTTTTCTTTTGTTTCTACGATATTTGTATCTGAATCTATATTTTCCTCTTCTTTTGTTTCTGACTCTACTGCTTTAATAAATGCAGGGATTGAAAGATCGTGTAGATCTTTATCATCTATTTCGATATCTTTGCTTATATCTGAATCTTCTTCTTCTGCTAGGGCTTTTTGTTGGTCTAATGTTAAAGGCGTATTTAAAATTGTCGGGATATATATTTTTAAATCATACTTATCCTTGACAGCTATTAGGTTTTCCCGCAACCTTACCAATATTTTAGATAATTTTGATAAGTTTGTTTTGTTAATTATTTCCCTATTTTCATGCACTAGGGTTCTTGCCTGATTGTAAGAGTCTACAAGAATTTTTGCATGTTTATCTACTGTTTCTTTTTGTGTTTGCCTTTTTTGGCTTACACATTTGTAAGACTTTTCAAATGTTTCTTTTAATTCTCGGATATGGAGTATTAACTGCTCCCATTCCATATTAAATTTTTAGTCATTTCTGTTTTTTAATTTTTACTTGTGCATAATTTTTAGCACGTTAATATGTCCTAAGACTGGGTGTATGTCGATTTCGGAGAATACTTTACAGTTTCTCACGGTAGACAGTACTATGGCCTTTTGCGTTCTGCTGTAACGAATAATTGGAGAGAATTCAAGATCGTACCTATTCATGTATTCATACTCAAAATCTGCAATTAATAGAGGCTCTGCTCTGTTCCTAATTAAGGCTAATACCCTATTCTCAAAATTTGGCTCGTTAGCCAATATAACTCTAAGGCACTCTGTTGTATTCATTTTAATAATTTTTCTTTTTTTCCTTTTTTTTTGTTTAATGATTTTTATGTCTTTTTAAACGGTTATTTTAATTCTCGTACATATACAATTATTGTTTCGAATTTAATTTTTTGTTTTAATTTAATTTCTTTTTTTTTTGTATTTTATTATTAATATTGTTTGGCGCTTGTTAAATTAGATTTTATCCAGATCATTAGCCTGGCTTCTGTTAATGGCTCTCTTTGATACACATTTGTTGTGGAACTTATAGGCCTTATATAAAATATATGCGCTCATAAAGAAAACAATTATTGATAGTAAAATATTCGTTAGTTTGAAATCAATATTTTGTGATTCAATTTTATTTATTACATTAGCAGTGGAATCCACTGACTTAACTTCTACTAATCCCATATTGGGTATTTTTTCTGTCTCGTCTGTAAGATCTGTTTTGGATATTGAATTGCTTTTAAATGAGACTTTCAAATATATGAAATTTTTAAACATGTATATTCACAATTAGGGTTTTCGAAAGGACCTTTACAATCAGGAGGGCACTTAGGCTTCCTCGCTTCTTTCATGTCCTGCTTATTTTTATAAGCTTGTAATTCCCTATATGTGTTTTCTAATTCTTTTTTAATTTGTATGTTCTCTTCCCATGGTACTGGGGTTGATTTTGAATCATACAGTTGCCTATTTAATTCTTTAATCTTGAGGTTTAGGAAATTTTTCTGTCCTCCTCTTTTTATACCCTTGCAGAGGGTATTATGATTTCAGTCAGAAGTTTGCAACGCAGTGAAGGAGACGTTTCCTACCCCATAAAGTATATATATTCTTGATCAGCATCACTAGACGAGTCGATCCAGCCATGTCCGTCTGTCCGTCTGTCCGTCTGTCTGTCTGTCCGTCTGTCCGTCTGTCCGTCTGTCCGTCTGTCCGTCTGTCAGTCTGTCTGTTTCTACGCAAACTAGTCTCTCAGTTTTTAAGCTATCGGGATGAAACTTTCCCAAAAGTCTTCTTACTATTGCAGGTAGTATATAAGTCGGAACCGACCGGATCGGACAACTATATCCTATAGCTCCCATAGGAAGGATCGGAAAAAAATTCTAGCTTCGGTGTTTTTTGAAGTATTACCTTCTAATCTTGGGAATATTATTTTTTATATATTTCTGAATTTCGAATTAAATATTTAAAAAATCGCATCACTATATCATATAGCTGCCATAGGAACGGTCGAAAAATTAAATGGAAGTTAATAGGAAAAAAATTATATCTTTGTTGATTTTTATTACATTCTCTTCTACTCTGGGATATGACTATTTTTAAATATTTCCGAATTTCGATTTTAATTTTAAAAAGATCGAACTACTATATCATTTAGCTGCCATTGCACAGTGGGCAAAAAACCCGTTTTTGGTGCATAAACTCTAGTTACAAAGATATTGACTTGAAATTTTTTTGGTGTGTTATTTGAAATTAAACAAAATTTCGAATTTTGTTTTTTTTTAAATTTGTCCCCCGCACAGTGGTTAAACATTTTTTTTTAAATTAAGTATTTGTTGAAAATTATAATTCCTAGATATTTGGTATCACATTGGAGAAAAAATAAACTAAAATCTATCTATTTATGTTTCGGCAGCATCGTGGCAAATGTTTATTAATGTAATTTATAAAGTTAGCTACTTTATTTGAAACTGTCTGATCTATTGCTTCGCTTTGATGATCGCCATTTAATTTCTCAAATATGTTAGTCTTCAGGGCTTCTCGCGAGCGGTTGTTGCTTTCCCAAACTGCAAGAAGAGCCCCGTGACCAAACACATTAGTGGCTAGATAAACGCAAGTTTACCAAAAAGGAGCAAAAATGAGCAAAAATGATTAGTTGTATGGCAACAAGGACACTTTTGTGGTTAATTCCTCGTTTTTACTTTTTTGCCACTATGTGCTATTAAGAAGTTATACTCCACAAAACACAAACACAATTGCTATCTCAACTCTATAAAGATACACATATTTGGCTAGATAAACGCAAATTTACCAAAAAGGAGCAAAAATGAGCAAAAATGATTAGTTGTATGGCAACAAGGACACTTTTGTGGTTAATTCCTCGTTTTTACTTCTTTGCAACTCTGTGCCATTAAGAAGTTATACTCCACAAAAGACAAACACAATTGCTAGCTCAAATCTATAAAGATACATATATAAAACAGTTCACAGTTGGACACCAAGACACATAAAAGCAAACTTTTAAGCTAATTTACGTTAACAAATACCTTTGCAAGGAATTTCCATTTTTAGATTAATGAAAGTCTTCTTTGACACCACACAATAGACAAACAAAGTTGGTTAATTTTTTCCTGATTTTTTCGACACTGAAAGGTCTCTCTATCAGTCAACTTTGTTGCAGTGGCAACACTACAGATTTGCCACCAAAAATTTTTGGAAAGCGGTTTTTTTCAAATGAAGATGTCTAGAATCGATAAGTATGGTCCGTTCATAAAAAATAATTATGAAAATAAATAGGTTTATGCACCAAAATTGGGATTTTTACCCATAGTGCATTGAAACGATCAAAAAATTTATGTGAAATAATAGGAAATTTAACATTTTTGCGATTTGTAAATTAATAGAATGATCTGCAAGGGTATATAAGCTTCGGCTTGCCGAAGCTAGCTTCCTTTCTTGTTTTTTTTTTTATTTATTTTTCTTGATTTAGGCATTTATGTATATATATTTATACCCGTTACTCGTAGAGTAAAAGGGTATATTGTATTCGTGCAAAAGTATGTAACAGCTAGAAGGAAACGTTTCCGACCCTATAAAGTATATATATTCTTGATCAGGATCACTAGCCGAGTCGATCTAGCCATGTCCGTCTGTCCGTCTGTCTGTCCGTCTGTCTGTCTGTCCGTCTGTCCGTCTGTCCGTCTGTCCGTCTGTCTGTCTGTATGAACGCTGAGATCTCGGAAACTATAAAAGCTAGAAGATTGGCGTTTTGCATGCAGATTCTAGGAGTTCCTACGCAGCGCAAGTTTGTTTCAAAAGGGTGCCACGCCCCCTCTAACGCCCACAATCGCTTATATACGATTTTAAAAATTTCAATATTTCGGAAAAGTAAAAATGCAGTTTTATTGTGTTTATCAATACCTATCGAAATGTAGAAGACATTTTTCAAATCGGACCATTCATTAAAAAGTTATACGCAATCAAAATTGTTCATATATCTATCTCCCTCGCACTCCCTTTAGCCCCAATAGATAGTCGGGACACCAACCCGAGTACAGCGTTCGCACTCCCTTTAGCTGAGTGACGGGTATTAGATAGTCGGGACACCAACCCGACTATAGCGTTCTCTCTTGTTTTTTTTGTATTATGGATGTATATATATGTTTTACAGGTATCCCTACCTAGGTAAAAAAAAATGAAGACCCGCAGCTAGAAACTGCCTGGTCTGTACAATATTATTAATATTATTGTTTGCATCGCAGATGCTTAAATTTATATAAAAACAAGAAAGGAAGCTAGCTTCGGCCAGCCGAAGCTTATATACCCTTGCAGATAAAAGAAATACCTTTTTAAGTTGTCAGAAATCAAAACGCCTACTTCCTGCAAAGTTACAATGAATTTTCTTATATTTGTTTGATTATTCGTATGGGAGCCTTAAGATATAGTGGTCCGATCCGGCTCGCTCCGACATATGTACTACCTGCAATAAAAAGAAGTCTTTTGGGAAAGTTTCATTGCGATAGCTTTAAAACTGAGAGACTAGTTCGCATAGAAACGGACAGACGGACAGACGGACATGGCTAGATGGACTCGGCTATTGGTGCTGATCAAGAATATATATACTTTATGTGGTCGGAAACGTCTCCTTCACTGCGTTACAATATCTGACTGAAATTATAATACCCTCTGCAAGGGTATAAAAAAGTAATGTTGGGCGCTCTTGGAAGCGCTGTCGGTTCACTTTTCCGTGGTCCGGCTTGGCGCGCCGAACGGGACCGGTGCTGGCTGCACAGGCTATTTCATCTATCGTTATCCCTTTGCTCAATAGGAGCAAGTGTCGCCCACGAAGGTGAAGAAGGCGGATTGCCTTCCGCACTTGTATATTTCCAGCGTTGGTGTAGAAGGATTTGGCATTCCTTCCACACTTGTTAACTTTTCGTTGTCCGGGGCCTCTGGGCTCAGGCGGTACCGGTGCAGGTCCTCGCGCAGGCCAATTTTTTTTTTGTGTTGATTAATAATTTTTTATTGTTTCATTAAGATTTTTTTTTTTTGTGTTCCCTTTCGGCCCTTTGGACTCAGGCGGCGCCGGTGCAGGTCCTCGCACAGGCTTATTTTTCAGAGAATATATTTTTATTCATCAGTTTTTTTTTTTTTTAAATTATTCATTGACATTTATTGATTGAATTTGATAATGTTTTTCTGCAGCATTTTGTTTGAATTTACATTGAATATGTGTTAAGGGGTTTCTTCGTGTTCATTCTTATTTTCCCTATTGCTTTCGTATCGATTTGTTTTGATTTGATATTAGCTGTTGCACAGACACACAATAATGTACTTAGGGTTAGTGTTTAATTTTCACTGTGTAATCTTTGCTGGTTGTCGTGTCCGTGATCTTTGAATTTAATGGTTTTTTGTTTTGTTTTACCATTGTTTTTTGTTTGGTTTTTTTTTTTTTTCACTTGTTTTATTTATATTATTTATTTATTTTATTTTATTTTATTTTTTTTTATTATTTTTATTTTATTTATATTATATTCACTTACGATCACATTGTCATTTTATTTTATTTTATTTATTTTTATTTTATTTTTTATAGTTGGATATATTCACTCACGATCACACTGTCACGGTCGCCATGTTTAATGTTTCTTCTCGTAGACTTGTATTTTTGGTTGAATTTGGGAGCGACTCAGTGGTACGCTCCCCAAGCTTTATTATTTTCAATCTGAATTCTTAATTCTATTACATGTTTGCATAAAGCTAAGATCGGCCGGCTATGTCGGCAGAGACGCCGGCAGAGCTGCGGTCGACGCTTATGTATAATTGTGCTTATATATGAGAGAGAGAGATACTATGTTCACTTGGCCGTCGGAGCGGTCGCACATATCAAATATGCTGACACTGCAGTTCCCACGCATTCGAGGGCGGTCATATAACCGGGCACTCGGGAACTGCTAGGATTATAAATGTATTTGTGTTTTGTTATTGTGGCCAAATGCAAAATGCCAAATAAGGTGTCTGTACTTAAATCGATGCGTAACACTGAGTACAGTGTGCATTCGATATGTGAACATACTACAACTCTTTCGCTCTTCGGAGGGCTTCCGGCAACGGCTGTCTGGACAGTGCGTCGGCTACTACGTTCAATTGGCCCTTTATGTACGCAACCTCAAAGTCGTATTGTTGCAACTCAAGGGCCCACCTGGCGATTCATCCGGATGGGCTTTCAATGCTGTTCAACCATTTCAGTGCCATGTGATCCGTTACCACCTTGAAGTGGTAGCCTTCCAGGTAGGGCCTTAGTTTTCGAGTTGCCCAGACAATGGCCAAGCACTCTTTTTCCGTTGTCGAATAGTTTTTCTCGGCTCCGTTTAACGTGGGGTTTATTCTCAGGTTCGCCTCCTTCAGACGCCGAAACACTTCTCTAAGATTGTCCTTGTGTTCTCGTTGAGTGCGTCCGATCACGATTATGTCGTCCTGATACGCAAACGCATGAGGAGACATCTCCGGTCCAATCACTTGGTCTAAGGCCCTTTGAAATGTTGCGGATGCCGAGTGTAATCCGAATGGCATCACTCTCCATTGGAAGAGCCCCTTTCCTGGCACCGTGAACGCCGGTAACTTTCTGTTTGCTTCCTCCAGGGGAATCTGCCAGTATCCATCCTTTAAGTCCAGGCTGCTGATATAGCGTGCTTCTCGTAGTTGGTCCAGAATGTAGTTGATACGTGGCATTGGGTACGCGTCCTTCACCGATTTCGCGTTTATCTGTCGGAAGTCGACGCATAATCTCCTCTTGCCGGTTTTTTTCTTCACCATCACTATGGGAGAGCTATACGGGCTCTTCGAGTGTTCTATGAAACCCATTTCCAGAAGTTCGTCCACCTTTGCATTGATCTCCCCTTGAATTTTGGGGTTCTTAGGGTAGTATCTTTGTTTTATAGGTTTGTCGTCCTTCATGGTTATCTGGTGCTCGGCCACGTTCGAAGCTCCGCTCATGGTTCGGAATTCTGCCAGCTCTGCTTCTAGGAATTGCTCGATGTTTCCTTCATCGCGGTCTTCATGAACAACTGCCACCGACAATTTTTCTTCCAGCCATCCGTTGTGTCTGTTCCTGGCCGGTATGTGGATTTCGTGACCTGCGCACTTTATCTCAGCGCCAACCTGTGTGAGAAAATTCCAGCCCAGCACCAGTGCGTCCACTACTCCTGGTAATATCAGCAGGCTCATGGTCAGTCGTTTGTTGCCGAATGCGACTTCTACCTCGAGCTGCGCGCTTATTCCGCTGCACCTTCCGTCTGCCAACCTAACTTGCCGTCTCGTCCATGTAATCTTTCCCAGAGCAGCCAGATTGTCCGCCAGCTCTTCGCTAATAAAGCTCGCTGTTGCCCCGGTGTCGATTGTGGCTTCGTACGAGTTCCCACCAATTGTCAGTTAGATTGGAGAGGTATCCGCGTGCGACCCCCGCTCGCCTCTCTGCGACTGGGATCGCTGGCCATTTCCCGCTCTCTGGCAACATTCCATGCATCTCACCCCCACCTTGCCGCATATCCAGCAGAATAGCAACCGCTGGTTTCGGCAACCTCTCGCCCAATGCCCGTGTCCGCCACATTTGCGACACGCCTCCTGCGGGTTGGATATGTATTGGTGGGCTTGGTTGCTTCCTGCTGGCGTGCTTTGTGGTCTTTGGGTGGTGTTCGGTGGTCTCCATAAAGTGTTTGTCTGCTGCCTTTGATATTCCATATTCGGCGTGTTTCGCGCTGGTTCGGTTGGCCTGTCTTGCCTGCTGGTATCCTCGCATCTTCTACATGTCACCTGAGTCGGGACTGTAGTTTTTGTCCTGCTGAACTTATTCTCTTGGGAGAATGCTTCCCGCTCTTTTTCCAGCTCTTCGTACTCGTCGGCCAGGATCATGAGGGCTTCCAGGTCGTCGACTTTGTATGTTCGGAGGGAAAATCTTAGGTCTGGTGTGCTGTTTTCTCTTATGATCTCGAGTATTTACTCCGGACTGTACCCGAGCGGTCTTACCGTGGTCTGCATTTCCACCATGTATTCTTTGAACGGCTCCCTGAATACCTGTTTCCAAGCTTTCACCTGGTCCTCTAGCTTGGCTAAATATCCTCTGGGTAGGAAGAATGTTTGGAAACTCTCCATAAATTCTTCCCATGTTCCCCACTGCCGGTCGTTTTAGATGAACCACTTTAATGCTCTTCCTTGTAGTAGCTCAGGCATCGCTCGAGGTATTAAATTCAAATTCAACCCGTAGGTATTCGCGGACCATTCCACCTGCTCCAAGAATTCGAGTGGTTTCTCTGTGCCATCGAATCTGAAAGACCATTCTCTGACCTGCTTCGCGACTTTAGCGTAGTCGGGCTCGCTGGGGGTAAAGTTCTGTCTTTTGCCCTTCCTGGCCTGGTTCTCTCCTTTGTGCCTCCTTCTGTATGTTGTCGACGCTCAAGCTTTCCAATAGGTCTTCACCCTCGGCGTTTGTTATCTTTATACTGGTGCCTGGTCTGTCGTATTTTGCTTCCAGCTCGGCCCAGATATCGACGAGTTTGGGGTCGTTCTCAGTCTGTGAATAATATTCGGACAATGCCTTTCTGATGTCTTCCGATCTGCCTTCTAGAGCAATGTTTAACCTCTGTGAGACATGGGCAAAGTCCTCTTTCTTCAGACGGTAAATCCAGCTCTTCCCCATTCTGCTTTTTGTGTTTTTACTGCCGGGACAATCACGTTTTGGGCGCCAGATGTAACAAACTGATTTTATGGTTTGCTCGCTACGAAGATCGTGCGGCTAGCTCAGTATATTTGTGTGTTTGTCCCACCAAATTTATATAAACGTGACCGACCGGTTACAGTAACAACACTTCAGAATTCGGTTCAAGGATGCGTTTATTTACGGCTCTGGTTTAAAATAATTATTGTGACTCGTGCTGACGATGCTCCTGCGACTCCACTCAGTGGTTCCTCGCTGCAGGTGCTCCTGGATGCTCCGGGTACTTTCGCTGCCACTCGTAGATGAGGGCGTGGAGTTGGGTCGTTGGGCTTAGGGAAGCGTCACTGTTCTCAGACTAGGGTGATCAGGCACTACGCTTGCAAGACCTTCGTCCCGCCAGCCGCAGCCTCCTGTCCCTTGCTCTGTCCCGGCCGGTCCCGCTAGACGCCTACTCAGTTTCCTTTGACGCTCCGGTGCTACGGCCGGTTTACGCCAGCAGTCCCTGTAGCAAACGCCCAGAGAAAGACGAACGTTCCACCCTAACCTTCCCCCCTGGCTGTTGCGATCGTACCTGATGCCTGGCTCTCGGCGCGGTCCCTGGATGCTTGTCCTCGTCGATGTCCTGGGCGACTCGTTGATGCGTTGTCCTGCGTTGCTCCCTTGAAGTCCGCTATTCGTGCCCAACACTCCGCTGGTGGGGACGCCCGTGCCAAGTCGCCTATGTCCTGCTCAACTGATCGGTATTACGGCCGACGCAGCTGGACTAATCGGTATTACAGCCAATGTAGCCGGACCAGTCGGTATTACAGCCAACTTAGCCGCACGCAGTTAGACTAATCGGTATTACAGCCAATGTAGCAGGACTAGTCGGTATTACAGCCAACTTAGCCGCACGCAGTTAGACTAATCGGTATTCCAGCCAATGTAGCTGGACTAGTCGGTATTACAGCCAACTTAGCCGCACGCAGTTAGACTAATCGGTATTACAGCCAATGTAGCCGGACTAGTCGGTATTACAGCCACCCTTGATGTTCTGCAGACCTAGCCGTGCGTTGCCTTGAAGGACCTCAGCTACTTGTGTCGCAATTCGGAGACTAGCTTGGTCCCGAACGTCTTGACGTAGCGATCTTGCTCCTTGCTGGTTTTCCACGGCTGTTTCTCCTTGACTTTGACTTCACTCGACGTTGTTCACTCGCGATTTGATGCTCGATGACTGGTCCCGCTTCCAGCGCTGGGCCCGCTTATATAGGCCTCCGGGTCCCGTTAATCCTCGGCCTCTCCTTTTCTTCTCTCCAATCCAGGGTCCAAAGTCCGCGGTTTTACCTCTGCGCACGGCATCACACTAAATTCCAAAGTGCAGCGCTATACCGTTCCTTCCTTGCTACGGCACGCCTGCGCTCTCGCTCTGACTAGTGCCGTCTCGCTCTGACGCCTCTCTCCGCTCCGTCTCTCGCAATCTCTCCAAACTCTCTTTGGGTTCGTACTCGGCAAACTCTCTCCTCGTACTCTCCAAACTCTCTCCGTATTTCTCTCCACTCTCTCTTTAACAGCTTTCTCCAAACTCTCCTTCCCTGCGATGCCGTTACTACGCGGATTAGTTGCCTAAGTAGCAACTGGCAGGTCTCCATGCAGTTAATTTTGGGTATTTGTGCGGAGTTATTTAACTCCTCACACATTTATAGAATTCCCGCAGAAACTTGAAGAAGGATAGCCACTAACCAGGAGCGCATAAATGTTGTGTATGTTGGATTGGGTGAAGACAATTTGTCAGAGGCACCTGCAGCTTGTTAGAGGTACCTGCATTCATCCAATCCAAAAATCCTTGCATCGGGTTTAATGTGGTACGCCAGGGTTTTGGTTTGAGTCTTGGATATATCTTGCTTTAGTGCGATTTTCATACCCTTAAGCAGCTGGTAACATTGGTATTGCAAAAATAAACAAAGCGTGCTGCCAGTCAATGTGCATCTATTTTCTGTTTTCTAGGAGACTCCTGTTTACATTGTTATAGCTCCAATCGCGATCCACCTCCAGTCTCTGCAGTTTTAAGCAGAGACGCCGGACAGGATGAAGTCCCCAGTCCACAGCAACAAATTTACAAATCAATCCAGAGATCCCGGCAGCCAAAAATAAACCGCCAGCCGTACTGAAAACAGAGGACATGTCTGTGTGCATCGGATTGCCAAGATAATTAAGAGCGCCAATTGGAGCCCTTTTGAGTAGCAGGAGGTGATCTATACGAAAAACAAGAGAGAACGCTATAGTCGGGTGCCCCGACAATCAGATACCCGTTACTCAGGTAAAGGGAGTGCGAGGGAGATGGAGATAGAAACTTTGAACACGCATAACTTTTTAACGAATGGTCCGATTTGAAAAATTTCTTCTACATTTCGATAGGTATTGATAAACACAATAAAACTGAATTTTTACTTTTCCGAAATATTGAAATTTTTAAAATCGTATACAAGCGATTGTGGGCGTTAGAGGGGGCGTGGCACCTTTTTGAAACAAACTTGCGCTGCGTAGGAACTCCTAGAATCTGCATGCAAAACGCCAATCTTCTAGTTTTTATAGTTTCCAAGATCTCAGCGTTCATACAGACGGACAGACAGACAGACGGACAGACAGACGGACAGACAGACATGGCTAGATCGACTCGGCTAGTGATCCTGATCAAGAATATATATACTTTATAGGGTCGGAAAAGCTTCCTTCTACCTGTTACATACTTTTGCACGAATACAATATACCCTTTTACTCTACGAGTAACGGGTATAAATAGGGCAGTGGACCTTTTCAGGAGTGTCGCCTGTGCAGATCCCAAGAGAGTCGCGTTCGCTTACGCCTGGTATCCTACTTGTAGGATACAAGATGCAAAGTAAATGAGCATTTCCCTTTTGTTTTCCAGAGGTACATCAGTCCGTAACCGAAAAATAGGCCATAGGGAGCCAGCGTCCAGCAAGTCCAGAGTTGATGCAGCAAAAACACGCCGGGAAGACAGAGCGTAATGGTGATGCTAGAACGACATAAGCCCTATTTTCGGCGACCCGACATCTCACCGGAAAGCTGCAGGACTGGGTCGTCTAAACAGCATCCAAATTATCACAGATAGGAGCCGGCATCCATTACAAAGCGTTCTCCGTACAGCGCCATCCCGCCAGAAAAGTCGGTCATCGTCAGCAAAAAGCCGTAAACAGCAGCTGAGGCCTTTATTCCTCCGACCTTCGTAATAGAGGAGAGCGCCGTCATTTTCAGTTTTTTGCAGAGGCATCCTTTTGGGACGGTTCGCACCCGATCGTCAAAGTTGAGGCAGAAGTCTGCTCTGGGGTCTTTCACACACTTTGTAAATGAAAACGAAAAGGGATGCCGACTTCACCAGTTGTAAATTCAATTGTATTTGTTGAGGAACAACCGCCTAATTTTGAATTTTCCCGGCTACAATTTAAATTACTCTTTTTTATGTATACCTTATCAGCGTTGCCACTTTGGTTTTATTAATAATGCGAATGTCAGTACGAATCTAACGACAGGAAGAAGAAGACGTACCAGCGTCTATGAGCAAAATCAAATAAAGTTTATAATCGAAAGCAATTGCGTTTGTTTCTAATTATAAATGGTCCTTCTGAGTCGTATCTGTCGCTGATCGGTTTACTCAACGTGTGAAAGTTCGAAATGGAAAAACTGAAGTTAATAAGGAGCAAACAAAAGAGTAGTCTGACACGACTGCTTTCGTTTGCCGAGAATCCCACGGCGGAGTGCAACGCGAATGTTGCTGACATTATGATGGCGAGACTCCAAGCCGTTTGGGCAGAGTTCGACCGATCCACGGATGACATGTTCGACTTTAGGGAATCTGAAGGTTACGTTGATCCCATGAGTGACTATAACATGTATGAAAGCAAATTTGTGCGAGCCCAGCTGCTATACACACAGATAAAAGAGCAGGCTGGTGCAACACCAACGGTAAAAATTGCAGAACGTGATGAAATTGGTAACGACGCAATTTCACAGGCATTACAACAACAACTCCAACTGCAGAGGGAGTTTTATGAACGCTTTCCAACGAGTACTGGAGCAGTGGCGCCAGGCAGAGATGTGCAGTTACCCAAACTACAGATCAAACCCTTCGGTGGCGATTATAAGGGATGGCCAGCGTTTAAGGATCTGTACGAGCACGCAATCCACTTAAAGGAATATTTAAAAAAAGGACAAAAATTCCAATATCTGAAGTCGTTTCTGGAGGGAGATGCGCTTAGATTGATTAGTCATTTGCCTATCACGGAGGCAGCATATGACACAGCATGGGCACGCTTGATAGAGCGCTACGATCGGCCCCGTCATGTTGTTAATTCACTTTTAGAATCTTTTATAAATCTGCCCATAGCCAAGTCTACAAACGTGGGCATTTTGAGAAAGATTTCTGATGGTGCGAATGAAATTGTGCGTGGATTAGATGCAGTAGGTCAAACTGGACGAGACTGTTGGGTAATACACCTGCTTTTGGCCAAAATCGATTCGGAGTCGAGACGCAAGTGGGTGGACTTCAGTCGAGATGTGACTTCTCCAAGAATTGAAGACCTTTTTGGATTTCTGGACGCTCGATGTGAGGAGTTCGAGCTTAGCCATCATGAGCCAACCACAGCCTCGTATGGACAAAACACAAGAGGAGCTGCACGATCATTTGTATCAGCTGGACAGAGTTTTAAATGTGTTCAATGCAGATCAGATGATCATTCACTGTACGATTGCGGACACTTCCTTGGACTTTCCGTCGAACAGCGCCATGCCTTTGTCAAAGAGAAGCGACTATGCTTTAATTGTTTAAAGCCAGATCATGTATTTGCCAGATGTGAATCAAAATATCGCTGCAGACACTGCCATGGCAAACATCATTCTCTGATTCATTTGCAAGTCTCCTCTAGTCAGCCTGTTGAAACCCAGCCAAGCGTATCAATGACGGTACAGGATGAACAGGACCAGAATGTTTCGCTGGTTTCAATGAGCCACATTGCACTAGCACCTGCTGAACGACTTGATAGCCGTCCACCATCTCAAATAAGAGGAACGCTCCCTACTGCGTTGGTTCATGTACTTAATGCAAGCGGTACTTATACAGTGTGTCGGGTGCTTTTAGACACTGGGTCCGAACTATCCTACATATCGGAAAGGTGCATCAAGGAACTTGGAATTATGCGATCACCGTCCCGAATACTCGTATCTGGAATATCATCAGTTAAGGCGGAAACGACAAGGGGCTTAAGCATTCTTAACCTTAAATCAAGAGTGTCACAGGATGAGTTGATTGTAACTGCACACGTTTTAGTCAAAATCACATCATCGCTGCCAAGGAACAATATCGACGCAGCAGCATTGAAGATCTTCGATGATCTTCCGTTAGCAGATTCAATGTTCAACACCAAATCAGAGGTCGATATTCTGCTCGGAAGTAATTATGTATGGACTGCTTTTTCTGGACAAAAGAAATTTGACAATCATGGCAACATAATCGCTGTATCAACAATCTTTGGATGGGTAATTACATCAACAATGCTTTCAAGTCCAGTAGCTGCTACATCGCTACTTTCAACATTCGACATTGACGCTTCCCTCCAAAGGTTTTGGGAGCTCGAGAATGTATCTGCAAACATTCCACCAGACCCAGAGAACTTTAAAGTTGAGGCGCATTTTTGTGAAACTCACTCGCGAGATGATCATGGAAGATACTGTGTAGAGTTACCATTTAAAGATCAACTTACAGAATTTGCAGACACACTTCAAGGAGCAATAGCGCGATTTAACTCTCTAGAAAGACGCCTGCAAAGAGACACGAACCTGAAAGCACAGTACGTTAAATTTATGCACGACTACGAAGTTCTGGGGCACATGCGAAAGCTCGAACCGCAAGAAATACATTCTTCAGATAGGCGTACATTTTATATGCCTCACCACCCGGTTTCTGGTGTAAAACTACGAGTGGTGTTCGATGGGTCTTACAAAGACCGACATGGCAAGTCGCTAAACGATGCGCTGCATGTGGGACCGAGTATTCAGCGAGACCTGTTTGCTGTTTGCCTTCGATTTCGCATTTATCCATATGTGTTTTCCGCGGACATTGTTAAAATGTTTCGTCAGGTATGGGTTTCCACTAAACACCGAAACTACCAAAGAATTTTATGGAGAGAGGATCCTAAAGAAGAATTAGCCCATTATCAGTTGTGTACTGTAACATATGGCACGGCCTGCGCTCCATTTCTGGCTGTAAGAGTACTTGAGCAACTGGCAAACGACTACAAGCAAGATTATCCTGATGCTGCAAGAATTGTTCTTGAGGATTTTTACGTGGATGATGTTTTAACAGGGGCAAGCACGGAAGTTGAGCTGATACGACGAAAGGATGAACTCGTAAGACTATTTGAACACGCACAACTTGATCTGGGAAAATGGGAATCTAACAGCGAATTGATTGGTGGCTCTAAGACGAGTCTAAACCCAGATGTTATAAGCATGTCGAAAGATGAAACAACGAAGGTGCTTGGTATTCATTGGAAACCAGATCCTGACATATTGGTATACAACGTCAGTCTGATCGAAACCGCAGAATGTACGAAACGCCAGGTATTGTCCGATGTCTCTCGGATTTTCGATCCGCTCGGGTTACTAGCGCCGGTAGTTGTTCAATTTAAAATATTGTTCCAAGAGTTATGGCTGCTTGACCTGAGCTGGGACTCACCATTGCCCGATAATTTGACGGAACTGTGGCAGAAATATCGAAAAGATATTACCAAATTATCCGATTTGCAGGTAAAGAGGCATCTGGGCTACACTTCTGGACCAATTGAGTTGCATGCATTCTCAGATGCATCGATAAAGGCCTACTCCGCAGTTGTATACAGCCGAGTCAAACTTCCGGACGGCAGCTTCGAGGTGTGCCTTCTCGCTGCAAAAACACGCGTGGCACCACTTAAACAGCAGTCATTGCCTCGATTGGAGCTTTGTGGGGCGTTGCTTTTGAGTCGACTAGTTGCATCTATCATGGCTGCATTAAAGCATATCCCAATCACCGTTCACGCATGGTCCGATTCTACGATCGTCCTGGCTTGGCTGTCGCTCATTCCGTCCAAATTGAAAACATTCGTCGCCAATCGCACTGCAGAGATTTTGGAAATTATACCCCGGCATGCTTGGCACCACGTCAACACGAAGCAAAACCCTGCCGATTGCGCTTCCAGGGGTATGATGGCTTCAGAACTTCTCAAGTTTGACCTTTGGTGGAAGGGTCCAGAATGGCTGCACGACGAAGACCTAAATCTGGTAACTCAACCATACTCACAAATTTCTAGTTCCGTTGCAGATGATCGAGTCAATGAAGAGGTTAAAACCATCGCACTGATAACCATGGGTAACACTCTTCCTGTAAAATCCGTAATAGACGAACTGGCTGATCGCACCTCATCCTGGCTGAGACTGGTTCGCATCATCGCCTATGTACTGCGGTTTATTCGTCGTCGAGGATCCCAACATACACCGAGTTCGATTTCTTTGTGCTTTCAAGAAATATTTGAAGCACGTACCTACTGTGTTCAACATGTTCAGGCAGCATTTGAAGATGACCGTGAGCGGTTAAAGAATGGACGCCCTCTAAGAAAGGATTCCAAACTGCGCACACTTTCCCCGATTTTGGACAACAACGGACTTCTACGTGTGGGTGGACGATTAAGCAACTCGGAATTGACCTTTTCTGCCAAGCATCCGGTCATTATGCCCAAAACGCATCGGATCACATACCTCATTGTAGAGAATGAGCACAGGTTACACCTGCATCCTGGCGTATCGGCACTCTTTGCCATAATTCGTCAAAACTTTTGGATTTTAGGTGCACGAAACCTGATTCGAAAGGTTACACATAACTGTCTGAATTGTTTTAAGCAACGTCAACATACTGCTCATCAGTTTATGGCGGACCTTCCCACTACCAGAGTTCGTCAAGCATACCCGTTTCAAAACACGGGATGCGACTATGCGGGACCTATGATCCTTAAAGTACACAAAGGTCGCAATCCCCGCAAGGAGAAGGGCTACATATGCCTTTTCGTTTGTATGGTTACCTCAGCACTTCATCTGGAATTGGCAACTGACCTTAGTACGGAAACCTTCTTGGCAGCCCTACGCCGTTTCATTTCCCGTCGCGGAAAATGCACAGAAATGTTTAGCGATAACGGGCGAAACTTTGTTGGTGCTAAGCGTCAGCTAAATGAAATGGAACAACTTCTTCGATCACAGCTGCATAACGATACCATTGAACAAGCACTTGGATCAGAAGGCATAAAGTGGAACTTTATACCGCCACATGCTCCACATTGGGGTGGCAAATGGGAGTCCGCAGTGCGATCGGTTAAGATGCATCTTCACAGAGTACTAGGCAACGCCACTCTCACTTTCGAGCAAATGCATACTTTATTAGCACAAGTTGAGGCCGTGGTCAATTCGCGTCCACTGTATTTAACATCCGACACCGATCTTGGGTATTTATCTCCTGCGCACCTGCTTATTGGTCGTCCGTACACCTTAGTACCGGAAGGAGACCTTGAAACAGTGCCAACCAATCGATTGAGTTACTGGCAACATTCTCAGTCACTTCTTCAAGGGTTTTGGAAGCGTTGGCACCAGGAGTATTTGACAACCTTACAACAACGCCCAAAATGGACCACACGACTCCCAAATCTGGAATGCGGACACGTGGTTTTAGTAAAAGACTCAAACACACCCCCAGCCGCCTGGATTTTGGGACGAATTATAGACACATATCCCGGGGCGGATGGCTTGGTACGCTCAGTTAAATTGAAAACATCAGCTGCCGAAATAACACGTCCGATTACCAAAATTGCTCCGTTACCGAGTTCTGAAACGGAGTTTCAGGGCCGGGCGGTATGTTGAGGAACAACCGCCTAATTTTGAATTTTCCCGGCTACAATTTAAATTACTCTTTTTTATGTATACCTTATCAGCGTTGCCACTTTGGTTTTATTAATAATGCGAATGTCAGTACGAATCTAACGACAGGAAGAAGAAGACGTACCAGCGTCTATGAGCAAAATCAAATAAAGTTTATAATCGAAAGCAATTGCGTTTGTTTCTAATTAGTATTTATTTTCAATCTTTGACTTATGTTTAATTAATGTACAAAATTAGGGAATAGAAAAAATAGGTTTTAGACGCGACCAGTTTCTCCTTTTTTTTTTGTCTTCTTCTTGTCGTTGTTGTGCGAATATGAATGGCAGCAGAATTCTAGCATTCGCTGTTAAAAAACTGCTGTTGTGCACTGCTTCTCCAAAAATGCCAGAAACACCCGTTCATGCCGCCCCCAATACTGGACCCAGTATTCAAAGCCTTCGACCATGCTAAACTCTAAAAAAGGTTAAAGTGTGTTATGGAATGAATGCGGGTATATTCAAAGGTGCATGGGTTTTGTGCTCGGGCTAGATTCTTCAGTAAATCTTGGCAAGGGTAAACGGCAAATTTTTGACACCGACCTCTTGTAAATTCCGGTTGAGGTCTTGATTATAGCTACTCGAACGAGCCCATCGGCCTCAGGATGTAAGTCGATGATTCGCCCTAACTTCCAGTCAGAAGGACCAGTTCGATGATCATGTCGTTACGCTGAAGGATTTCAGTTTCGTGGCGCCACTTGGGGCGCGCTTGTAGATGAGAAAGCCAATCTGCACTCCATTTTCTCCAAAAGGTTCGAAACATCCTTTGCCCGTTCAGAAACTCTTTGTTAAGTGAAGAATCCTTAAGGCTGGGCTCAGGGAGTGACATCATGGAATCACAAATCAAAAAATGTGCCGAGGTTAGAGCGTGTAAATCATCTAAGTTGGACGTTAAAGAGCATAATGGTCTAGAGTTCAAGCAAGCTTCTATCTGGACAAGAATCGTAGACAGCTACGTCATTTGAATACCATTACACGTTCGATGAAGATGGGTTTTAACAGCTTTAACGTTGGATTCCCAGAGTCCTCCAAAGTTTGAACTGTGTGGGGGATTATTTCGACGAGTAAGTTCAGGAACTACTGTCTCTTCCTCTCCTTGATAGAAATCCTTGGTCCACAGCTTTAGAGATTTGTCGGATGAGATAAAGTTGGTTCCACAGTCGCTGTATAGATGTTGACAAAAACCTCTACGGCCGATAAAACGCTGTAGTGCCCACAGAAAATGCTGTGCTGACACTCCCGTGACCGCTTCCAAATGAATCGCTTTGCTTGCTAAGCAAATGAAAACCGCAATGTATGCTTTATGCAAGTGTGTCCTCTAAATCTGGATGACTTTATCTCAATCGCGCCAGTGTAATCAACTCCAGTTGCTTCGAACGCCCGTTTGGGCGGATTGACACGGTGCGCTGGTAAATCTCCCATCATTTGGCTGGATGGGGTCGGACGGTGCTTGAAACACGTTACGCACTGTCGTAGAATCCTTTTTACTGCCTGTTTACCGTTGACGATCCAGAATACTTGATGACGTTAGTTGCACACCGCCATGTAAGGTGTTTTGATAAGCGTTCCTAATAATCAAAACCGTCAGGTGGTGTGCCTTTGGAAGGATTATTGGTGTACGTTGATATATGGAGAGCTGTAAAGCATTTTTAAGTCTGCCTTTAACTCTCATGAGTCCCTGATCGTCGAGAAACGGTGAAAGCTGGCTGAGCTTATTATGTCTAAATAGAAATTTATTGGATCGATGTCTTGATAACTCTTCCGGATAGACTTCTTGTTGAACAATCCGCACCAGTGCAAACAAAGCCTGTTGGAATTCAGATATTTTGATGGGGCCGGTGAGTCTATCCGATTTTTTGTGACGAGTATTATAAATAAATCGTTTGACGTAGGCTGTAATGAATAAGAGTTTGTTATAGGAGGAATATAATTCGATAA
Source organism: Drosophila lutescens (assembly GCA_037075285.1). Taxonomy (NCBI): domain Eukaryota; kingdom Metazoa; phylum Arthropoda; class Insecta; order Diptera; family Drosophilidae; genus Drosophila; species Drosophila lutescens. The sequence continues at coordinate 34,978 of JBAMCF010001158.1, forward strand.
ACGGTTGCACTTCTGTACAAATGTGGGTTCCGATCTGCTTTACGGATTGCTCTCCAGACATAAGTTCTGATCTTGGGGACTGAATTGGATTGGATGGCCAGTGTTCCTCGGAAAGATGCAGCCAATGTGGTCCGTTCCACCAAAGCGTGTGATGCTTCAGCTGGGAAGGGGTGAGGCCACGCGTAGCACAATCTGACGGGCTTTCTTGCGTAAGTACGTGTCTCCACTGCGAGGGTGAACTTGCGTCCAGGATTGTTCCAATTCTATTCGACACAAATGTCTTCCAACGTTTGTGGTCACCGCTGATCCAATATAGCACTATCATTGCATCTGACCAGTAGTGTACAGATATGGTGGGATGTGATACTTGAAGTTGGTTGATAATTCACTCGGCTAATTGTGTACACAGCACTGCTCCGGATAATTCCACTCTCGGAATTGTTAGCGGCTTAACAGGTGTGACTTGACTACGGTCGGCTAATAAGTTGACCTGCACGGAACCATCCGTACAACTAGCTCGGAGATAAGCGCATGCTGCATACGCTTTGGATGATCCGTCACAAAACATGTGTAGTTGCAAAGTCGAGACATGCCTTAGATCGAAGCCTAACCAGCGAGGGATGTGTATCTCTTGAATGTCGGGAAGCTCTTGGATGATTTGTTGCCCCTGCTCGGCAAGTTGATCTAGCAAGGGGTCGTCCCAATCTTACGATGCTGGGGCTCGTCTTTGCGCTCGATACGAAAACTCCAAACTTCCTTTAACAGGATTTTTGCAGCGATGATTACGCGGAGATTGCGAGCTGCCTTTGAGCGTTGATCCTGGTGTGTTCCTCTTCAGTGCTTTCTACCGCTTTTATCTGCTTTAGATCAAAGTACTCTTGAATAGTTCTGGCATACTGTTGACTAAATTCTGGCCGATGATCAAGTTTCCTTTCCAGTGCGTGGAAACGGTTTATTGCAATTTGCCTTGACCGGTCTAGCACCTGTGTGGAATCAAACAACGTTTTTAGGGGAAAACGGACTAGATATTTCCCATTCGGCTGACGGATATGAGTTTGTTGAAAATGGTCTTCACACCATTTATCCTCTGCGGTGAGTTGTCTTGTCGTGGAAACCTGATCCAATTCGAAAAACCTCTGTACCATGTTGTTTAGGTTTGCCAAATTACAACGAATAGATATGGAAGGAGTCTGGGCTGCTTCGGCTGGTCCAAAAACTATCCAGCCAAGCTGTGTGTTTTGTGCAATTGGTTCTGCAACCGTCCCTTTGCGTATGTCCGGAAGCATTAGTTGTGGATAATGTCGACCCCGATAAGAAGGGCAATGCGACCCGACCTGATGAAATTAGGAGCTGCAAAAGATAACTCTTGGAGATGTTTACAGGACTTAATGTTAACATTTTGCTTAGGTAAATGACCTGTTAGCGACCGAAGGATGAAGGCTGAGGACACGTAGGCATTAAATTGAGATGAACATGAGACTATGGTGAAGTCGGTGCTGTGCCTACACTGATTATGGGACGTATTACCAATTCCCGTGATCTCAGCTCGTACAGGATGCCGTTTGAGTCGGAGAGATTGAACGATGTTTTCCGTGATGAGGGTGCCTTCCGATCCATGATCGATGAGAGCTCGAACTAAAGCTGACTGCCCGGTGGAGTTATTTACGATCCGAACCAGTGCAGTAACAAGAAGTGTTGTTGATTTTAGATTGGAGGCAACTGCGCTTAAGAGTTGCGTCGGTGGTGCATTATGTGTAGCGTCTGCGCTACGAGCAGAGTCTGAAGCATGCTGTCGTGATGCTCCAGGAGTCAATGAGGATCTTTGTTGAGCATTCGGAAAATGTAACAAAGTGTGGTGCCGTTGACAACATTGCGAGCAGTTGCGGTTGCTGCTGCATTGACTAAGAGAATGAGAAGAACTAAGGCAATTGATGCATGCCTTTGAACGGTCGACTATAACCTTTCGCGCGAAACAATTCTTGGCAAGGAAGTCCGGGCACCGTCTTAGAACGTGATTCTGTTGGCAGAGCGGGCACCTGATGGATCCAGACTCAACGGTGCTGTGGAAGCTGTGTCCCCTAACAGTGGAGTTTCCTGATGGTCTGGCTGTCTGGCGATGGTTTGTCGATTGTATAGATGAAGATCTTACTGGAACGGCTGGTTTCCTACTCTCAATTAGGTCGATGCTGACCAATCGATTGTTAAGAAACACCTTCAGCTTTGTGAAGGTGGGTATTTCCACGTTGTTTCCCAGGGAATGGTCCCAGGCCTGTATTGTGCTGATAGGCAGCTTTGTAAGTAGGTGATGTACCAACCAATGATCACAGGAATCGATGGCAATGTGTAGTCGTCGGAATTTACTGATACATACATTGGCCAAGTTTAACAAATTCCTAAGGTCCACCGCGATCTCCTTGGACAGTGGCTCGATTCCGTACAGTGCATTCATGTTGTATATGAACTGCAGCCGAGGGTTGCCAATCCGCAAAATTTCCTGAAAAGTTGGGTACGGGCAATTTCGGCAGCTGAATTGTGGAAACAGGCGTGGATACAGGGGTGTTATTTATGGATTGATCCCCTGACACTGGGACTGGAAACTTGGTTTCGTATTCATCGGCGAATAAACAATAAATGTCACTGTATGATTGCTCAAATTTGTCTTTAACAGTGTCCGCAAAATATGGATGAGAGCGGGGACATTGCTGTAAAATGAGCGCTTGATGATTGTTTTAAATTGTTTTGAAAGTTCGTTGAGCTTGTTGAGTCGAAATTCATAGTAGGATTTAGTTTTCTTTATTTGACCGTCCTTTTTAGCATTTTTTATTAGTTGGGTCAACCTGGAAGATAAGTCCATCTGCATTGCGTACATGTCTGCAAACGGATCGACCACAACCACTGGTGCTGGACTTTGTTAAGCCGAATCACTACCATTACTTTCATTTTTGTTATGTTTACACATTATAATGTTTTCCTAAGGCACTCTACTTTGAAATACCACGCACTAACACTCTCACAACACACTCACCCGTTTTCAGTCTTTTCGCTCGTATTGCGCTCAGATTTGGAGATCTGGCAACTTCACGAAGTAGTGTGTAGAGGGAAATGGCAATCGGCACCGGTTGAATCCGTTGTTCTCCTTGATTTCGTGATTCTCCGTTATTCGAGGTTCCGTTATGGCAATGCACGTGGCGAATGTTACGTAAATTTGCTGGTTTAAATTAATTGAAGTTTTGCGCACAAGTAAGCACAAAGATTGAAGTAAGTTTACAACTATTGGAAGCTGATGAAGTTATGAGTTCCCCTCATGGGCCACCAAAATGTTGTGACGATTTGCACCTGATCCACAGTGGGGTAACAGAGGCCGATTTTGCGAATTAATGTTAAAATCAAATCTCAAAAATCTCTAAAAGTAATGATGGCAGTTTATGGTACATTGAATGACCTTTCATAATCTAAAACTGAAATCGCATTTAGTTTTATCAGACCAGAGTTATCCTTTCTCAAAGTTACACTTTGATTCACATTTCATCAAGACTATCCAAATTTTACTTTTTCTTCATTTTTAAAAAAATATTAAACTAACAATCTTTAATGTACCAAAAAACTGTGTATTGTCGGGGGGCGGGCTTTTCCAGTGGTGGGGTTGTGGTGATACCGATCCCGAGAAGTCAATTCAAAACGGCCGAAAGGTTTTCGTTTCACTTTATAAAATATAACTCCACGATTTATTGACTTCACGAAGCGGTCGTTTACACTGGTAAATTAGAACTAACTTAAAACTACCAAGGAGGAATGTACAAGAGCCGCTTGGAGAGCGGAGTGGAGACACTTAACAGTGCGAGAGAGCGAGATACGAGCGCTCTGGAAGAACTGCTCTCTCGACTGTCACGGCTCCAGGGGCGATTGAAGGGAAAAACCGGCCGGGGCTGGGGGCGCCTATTTGGCGCGAACATTCTCCCCCCCCTTGCGAGGGTGAACGTAGCAAAGGATTAAAACTTAGGCGTGTCTGCATGCTCCAGACACGACCCATCCAAAGACCGTGCCCTGTGCGACGGGCAGCCCATCACGTATGTTTAGGAACCCGGGCCTGATTACGTCGGGGTATACGTCCGAGCCCAACACCAGCGAGACTGTTGCTGGGCGATGGAACTGCTCATCGGCCAGACGGATATCATCAAATTGGGCTCGCATAGAATCGCTTAGCGCGCGGATAGGGGTGCGGATTCGTAGACTCTGACTGATCTTCAGCAGCACGTCGATCTGGAAATCGCCCGTCCTCGACCGGATTGTCGTCGAGCAGACTTCTTCGCCTCTGACTGTCGTCGTGGGCAACTTGAACGCAGTTGCCAGGGAGCTGTCGATGGTGCTGACGGGCGTGCAAGGGTCGATTAACGCAGCCGTCTCGAAGGTGGTGGCCCCAGACTCCAGCAACACGATGGCCGTCGGAAGAATGTGGAGGCTCTGATGCTGCAGGAGAGCCGCCACTGATGGAGTTGCTGCTGACGCTGGACGTCGGACCGGTGTCCGTGCTTCTCTTGCCGATGGCGAAGGAGATCGCGAGACTGCCCTTGATAGCCGAGCGGTCGATTGGCGACGTGGCGGGGACGGCGATTGGCGACGTGGTGGGGACGGCGATTGGCGACGTGTCGTGGCCGGCAGCTGGCGACGTGTCCCGGACATCTCGTGCAGGTGGAGCAGCGTGTGATGATCCTGTCCGCACTTTTTGCATGTGTCGCCACTGCGACATTGCCCCCCGGAGTGTTGATGCGCCAGGCAATTCGAACAATATTTGTTAATAAGGACGGCGCGGAGCCGCTTCTCCGTGCTGAGCCTGAGGAAGCGGGTGCACTTCCGTAGAGGATGGATTCCCCGACAGACTCGGCAACGGTAGGATCTAGTACCTCGTGAACGTCTGTCGTCCAAAGTTTGGGCGCTGCGAGGACGTGGAGCCATGATTTTGATGCTTTAATAAAATGATAAGCGAATATTAGTATCATGTGTGAACGGATTTTGAAACATAAGGACAGAAGGCACTATTTTTGGAAAGCGGAGGTTGCCTTGGCCTCCATAGGAAGAAGGACTAGAATGAGGACAGAAGTTATAATTGCGGAGGTGCGGAGATTGCCTTGTCCTCCATAGGAAGATGTACTAGTTTGTGGACCGGACGTTGGATGGTTCCACGAGAAGTCAGAATATCTACGACGCGTACTCTAGTATCAGCTCCTGGGATAGCAGCTACGATTCTGCCGAGCCGCCAGTCATTTGATGGCAAATTATCGTCCTTGATGACTACCATATCGTCGACTTGCAGATTTCTGGATGGACTCAACCACTTGTTGCGCTTGTGGAGTTCCTTTAGATACTCTTCTTTCCATCGCGAACTAAATTGTTGATGCTGGGCCTTGAGATGTTGCCATCGATTTATAATTGACTGGGCTTCGCCTTTAATTTCAGGCTCCGCCGTGGAAAGCAACGGTCCCCCGATCAGAAAATGGCCTGGCGTCAGTGCCAGCAAGTCTGTCGGGTCCTCTGACATTGGAGAGAGTGGTCTGGAATTAAGGCAGGCTTCTATCTTTGCCAGAAGCGTGGAAAGCTCTTCGAATGTATACTTGCGAGCGGACGTGGATTTGTAAAACAGCGTTTTAAAACTCTTTACTCCTGCCTCCCACAGGCCTCCCATATGAGGAGCTCCTGGGGGTATGAAACGCCACACGAGTCCCTGATGGCTATACGCATCGGTCACTGACTCCTTTAGTGCTTGCGTAAAGTCACGGGAAATAAGACTTGAGGCGCCAACAAAGGTTTTGCCGTTGTCGGAATGGACCCGCTGAGGACAACCTCTTCTAGCTACAAAACGCGCAAACGCTGCTAGAAACTTCTCAGTTGTAAGGTCGGAGGTGGGTTCCAAATGGATGGCCTTTGTAGAAAAGCACACAAACACACAAACATATCCCTTAGTGATGAGACAAGCTCTCCCTGTATAGTTTTTTACCTCAAAAGGGCCGGCGTAATCGACGCCGGTGTAAGTAAATGGCCTGGAAAAAGAGGCTCGATCAGTCGGAAAATCGCCCATCAATTGGGTCTGCAGTCTTTTCTTATAAATGGTGCACACCTTGCATGAATTCACCACGCCCTTTACCAGATTCTTGACTTTAGGAATCCAATATTTGGATCGCATCAGGCGCACTATCAATTGGTTGCCGCCATGAAGCGTAATCTGGTGCGTGAATTGGACAAGAAGACGAGATAACCGACAGCTGTACGGGAGTAATACAGGATGGCGCTCGTCATACTGCAGGACCTTGGAGGCAGTTAAGCGACCACATGCTCTTAAGAGTCCCTGTTGGTCTATAAATGGAAACAAATTAGCAATTGGGCTTGATGCGGGTATGGATCTTTTGCTTCGTAACAATCGAAGCTCGAGCGCGTACTCTTCACGCTGGGCAAGTATTATGTAGGTCCTCTCAGCCTCCCGGATCTCCCGATTACTGAGCTGCTTATCCGGACTTACCGGAGCCTTACGACAGCGATTTAGGAACCTTTGGACGTAAGCTAGGACTCGTAAAGCCTTGTCTAGTCTGGAAAAACGGTCAAGGAAATCATCAGCGGGGAGCTTTACGAAATGAACCTTCACCGCGCGCTGCTCTAATTCCGTGACTGGGTGTGGATCCGAAGTTTCTGGCCATTGAAGTTTGGGCAATTGTAACCACTGGGGCCCATGCCACCAGAGGTTGCTATCGCCCAGCTCTTGCAGGGACACGCCGCGACTAGCTAGGTCGGCAGAATTGTGTTCTGACCGCACATGTGACCAATTCTCAATCTTTGTAGCTTGAGCTATTTTGGTTACGCGGTTGGCTACGAATGTTGTCCAGGAGCAGGCTGGTTTCTTTAACCATGCCAGGACAATGGTAGAATCTGTCCAGCAGAAAATCTCAGAGCTTTTTGACAGCATATTTGGAAGGATGGTAGATGCCATATCTGCCAGCAATAGGGCCCCACATAGCTCGAGTCGGGGGAGAGATACAGTTTTCACAGGGGCAACCCGGGTCTTTGCCGTTAGCAGATTAGTCAATATCTGCTGACCGACTTCAACCCTGACATACAGCGCCGCCCCATAGGCTTTTTGGGAAGCGTCACAGAAACCGTGAAGCTCAATTTTTACCTGGGGCTGGTAACCGACCCATCTCGGAATACGGATTTGATCGAGATCGGAATAACTTTGCAGGAACACTTGCCATCTATGGCTCATTTCGTCGGGAAGGTTGTCATCCCAGCCTAACTCTTGCAGCCAGATCTCCTGCATAAAAATTTTGGCCCGGACGATGAACGGTGCAAGCCATCCAGCGGGATCGAATAGCTTTGCGATCTGGGAGAGAACTTCTCTTTTAGTATAGGAGGACTTGACGGATATTTCTGGGGGCACGAAGTAGAACTCGTCGGTGGTTGCTCTCCAACGAATGCCGAGGGTTTTGGCTGTGCTTTCGGCATCAATATTTAGGAACTCAGAATGGAGGAGATGCTCATTTGGAATGTCCTTTAAAACCCCCTTGTGGTTGGAAGTCCACTTTCTAAGCGGAAAACCGGCCGAATTCAAAGCGGTTACTAACTCCTGGATAGCAAGTTGAGCTTCTTGTTGAGAATTCGATCCTGCTAAAACGTCATCAACATACATGAAGTTGCGGATTATGTGACTGGCTTTTGGAAACTGCTGATCAACGTCATCAGCCAGCTGTTTCAGCACTCGGATGGCGAGATAGGGCGCGCAATTGACACCGAATGTTACGGTTTTCAGCTCGTAATCTCGAATGTCACCTTCCTTGTTTCGGAAAAGAATCCTTTGAAAGGGCGTGTGCTTTGGATCGACCCAGATCTGCCTATACATTTTTGTGATGTCTGCACTAAAAACATACTTGAAATAGCGCCACTTTAAAATCTGAATTGTTAAGTCAGATTGGAGGACTGGACCGGCATGAAGCACATCGTTCAAGCTAGTCCCATTTGCTGACGGGCTGGAAGCGTTGAATACCACCCGGAGTTTTGTGGTCGTGCTTTCGGGTTTTATAACCGCATGGTGTGGGAGGTAGTAGTTTGGAGAATTGTGAGTGGGCGAAACCTCTCTCATATGGCCTAAATCCAAATATTCTTGAATCACGGAGTTGTATTGCTCATTTAATGGAGTGTCCCTTCGTAAACGATTCTCGTTTCTCAGAAACTGAGCAAGTGCTATAGACCTTGAGTAACCCAACTCTGATCCACCATGATCGGGGTCGCAGAACGGTAACGTCACTACGTACTTCCCGCTCGCGTCTCTAGTTGTGGTTCGTAGAAAATTACTTTCGCAGACGGAATCGGACTCTTTTACCATTTTTGATGGTAGATCTTCCACCTCCCAAAACTTCGTAAGAAGTTTGTCTAAGGACGCCTCACTTGTTTTTGTAATTTGAGTCGTAAAGGCTGAGACTCGGTTGCTCGTGGACATGGACACTGGACCAGTGAGCACCCACCCGAAGATGGTCTCTTGCCCAAAAAGAGATCCGCAGATGTTGGTCTTTGTGCCACTCAGCAGCACGGATGGAAGAATATCAGCTCCGATAAGAACGTCTATCTGGGAACTCTGGAGAAATGTGGGATCTGCCCATTGAAGGTTTGGCAAATCTCTCAGGATATCTTGTGGAATGGAATGTGAGGGTAATCTGCCTGCTAGTTCTGGCAGAACATACGCTGCGGTGTCTAACTGCAGGCCCGGCTTAGTAGGAGAACGAATGGCGAAATGGCAAAGCCTTGTTGACTGGGCAGAAACGGTCTGATTTAAACCAGACACTTGAGCTTGAATGGGGCGGAACGGCAGATTGACCAACTTAAAAAGACGCTCCGTTATGAACGTCGCTTCAGATCCCGAGTCGATCAAAGCGCGTGCTCGGAAGTGGGTGCCGAGGTGGCAAATATCAATCATTGCCGTGCCCAACAGAACTGCCTTTGAGCCTGAGGCAAAACAGACTTGTACATTTGAGTGTTCATCGGGATTGTCTGAGCCTCCCGCCGGAGGATCGGGTCTAGATCTCGAATTTCCAGAGGAACTTGGATTGCCGGAAAAAGGGTTGCCTCGATGCAAAAGCGTGTGATGTCTCCCTCGGCATACGAAACAACTGTGCGTACTGGAACACTCCCGAAGCTGATGGCCTCGCGCGAAGCAATTCAAGCATAACTGCTTCTTTTTTATGTAGCTTTCTCGCGCCTCTATTGCCATCTGAATGAAGCGAGGGCACAACCGCACTGGGTGACTCTCCTTCGAGCACAAATCGCAGCTCTTTGGTTTGGTACTCACTTTGGCTTCAAAGGAGTGAAGCTTCTTCATAACTTGGGAATTTTTGGAAGTTGACGGACCGCCAAGACTCTGCTTCATATCCTCAATGGCTTCTAAGGTTCTATACCTATCGCTAAGGAACGCGTTCATCTCATTCCACGTAGGAATATCGGACTTTGATGTAAGGGATTGTTCCCACAAGGAAAGGGTCAACCTGGGCAACTTACTGGCGCACAGGTATACCAGCAAGCAATCCCAATTTTCGGTTGATATTTTGGAATGGGCTAATGCTGTCAGGCACCCTTGGATGGTGCTCTGAAGCTCTTTCATGGAGTGGCCAGTTTCGGCATTAACGGAACTCAAGTTAAATAGGAGCTTTAGCTGACTGTTCACTAAAAGTCTTTTGTTTTCGAAACGGTCTCGAAGCGCCGCCCAAGCGGAAGCGAAACCATCATTAGTGAGCGGGGACTTGGCAACAATTGCCTTTGCCTCACCGCTCGTTTTCGCGTTGAGATGGAATAACTTCTCGACCGGCGTCAACCGTGTGTTGTTGACGTAGACGGCAGTGAAAAGGTCCCTGAATGTTGGCCATTTGAGATAGTCTCCCTCGAATACTTCTGTGTCACATGGAGGCAACCGGCACCCAGACGGAATGTACGCGGACTGATTGTCGGTGCTCGACAACGGTTGCTGTGAACTGGCTCGGTCAATTAACTCGCTGAGCTGAACCGATAGCTCCTCGTACACCGAATAACAATACTCATACTTTCGGTGCAGAGTTGCCAAAATCTCCGCCGCCCCTTCAGTTGTAAGGCTGGAAATCGTGTCTAGGCACGCTTCAAATTCCTTCTCGGCTTTGTCCCAGAGTGAACGGACTTGTTCCTTTCGGACTTTACAGGTGTTGACGGACGGAGCTGTAGCTCCTGGAGTTTGTATGGTCGCTCTGAAATGGCTCATCCGGTCGGACACCGTGATAAACCGCGCGAGGGCTGCAACTGCAATTTCGTCACTCATTTTTGCCTGAGAACGAGTTGCTACCGACTTTACGGACTTGGTCTGGATTTGCGACCTAACTTTAGGCGTGAGCGGACTTAGAGACAATCGTTTCGGATGGATTGTAGGAACAGACAACTTCTTGTCGCCTGCTTGGCTGGCTACTGAAGTTTCGCTCTTTGCCTTTGATATTGGTTTTGGAACTACTGGGCTTGAAGTGCGCGCGCGTGGTGATGCGGATAGCGATCGCGTTTTATTTGCAGACGGAACTGACAACTTAGTTTTGTCTCCTGGCATTCCAGAAAGGTCCGTCCTGGAATGTGGTCACGCTGTTGCGGATCACCGGAATAGATTGGCAAAGAAAAGGAACGACGAAAATGGATAACTTCCAGAAAATACGGCCCCAAAATTTCAACAAATCTAATAGCTGAATGTCAACAATGTCAATGTATAGTGGATCGACGCGACCAAAAAATATTACGGAATTAGTTCAATTTTGTTTGAAAAAAAAACAAAATGTTAATATATCGCAGTGGCTTCTTAGTTTCCTCGGTATGGATTGCAAGCGGTCCGCTTTTGTTTCCTAGCGTTGCAGCTCCGTGGTCTACTTTGGAATATGTGGAAACGGAACACCAATAAAAAATTTCAAGGTTTTCGCAACAACTATTTTAACGTGCGAGGAAAATATCGCTGCTGTGGAAAAAAATAATCTTCTGCAAGATATTTGCAGTCGGTTGCTGTGCTGCGAAAATGAGCGGTAGGAACGGGAAAATATATATATCGCGCACCGTCACGGCTTGGTCACAAAAAAGTATTTATTTATTTTTATTTTAATGGATGTGAGCCGCCGGTGTGTGCGAATTAGCGCTGCTAAAATAAATATCGTGCAAATTCTGGACAGGCGTATCGTGCTGGTGGGTTCGGTGGAAACAGGTTATTTTTTTTTTTGGTAATTTTATGCAACATATAATAAATTGTGTTCAGCGGAAACAAGTTATTTTGGTATTGTGTATAATATAATTAATTGTGTTGGGTGGAAAATATATATAATTGTGCATATATTAATATGTGTATCAGCATCAGGATTATGTGTTTTTAATTTGTGTATATATATTGTATATTTTATCTTCGGAAATTATAAATGATGTGGGCTGTATTTTAGATGTCGATTTGGAAATGTTTGTAGGGTGTACCGCGACGGAACGTACGTGCTATCGTGCTTACGTTGCCTTACGCTACGTTACGTGACTTTTCCCTTATGTACATACGTTAAAATGGATATGTAGATATGTACGTACATTAATAAGCATGCATTTTATATATATGTGTGTGTGTGTATGGGCATATGGATATGTGTGTTTGTGGGAACTCAGTAATATATGTATATAAATTGTATTTTAAAATGGTAATTTTTAATAAATTTGGAAATTGGAGATGATGTGGACTGTATGGTAAATGTCGCTGTAGAAATGTTCGCCGGGTGTAACGCGAATGGAGGTACGTGTATTTTAACTTACGTACATATGTTGCGCTGGTCAGGCATATGTATGTACGTACATTAAAATGTGTGCATCTGGATTGTATGTCCGTATGAACCCGAAAATGGAAATAGCAATACGAAAAAAGAAGCCGGAAAATGGCGGTCGTATGAAAATGGAAATAGCAATACGAAAAAAGAAGCCGGAAAATGGCGGTCGTATGAAAATGGAAATAGCAATACGAAAAAAGAAGCCGGAATATGGCGATCGTATGCACAATGGAATGGCCGATCAGACAGATATACGAAATTGGATTGGAAAAATTGGAAATGTCTGGCTGGTCGGCAGAAATACGTAGAAATAAGAACGTTCGTACTTATCTTAAATTGATGGAAAAGAAATTGTGGAAAAATCCGCCTGGTTGAACGCTGGTGCTGGAACTTCGTCTCCTCTTCTAGAATTATCCGGTCGATGGATCATGTATTGTCGGGGGGCGGGCTTTTCCAGTGGTGGGGTTGTGGTGATACCGATCCCGAGAAGTCAATTCAAAACGGCCGAAAGGTTTTCGTTTCACTTTATAAAATATAACTCCACGATTTATTGACTTCACGAAGCGGTCGTTTACACTGGTAAATTAGAACTAACTTAAAACTACCAAGGAGGAATGTACAAGAGCCGCTTGGAGAGCGGAGTGGAGACACTTAACAGTGCGAGAGAGCGAGATACGAGCGCTCTGGAAGAACTGCTCTCTCGACTGTCACGGCTCCAGGGGCGATTGAAGGGAAAAACCGGCCGGGGCTGGGGGCGCCTATTTGGCGCGAACAAACTGGAAATGCCATTGTTTTCTTTTAAATGTTAACTAATTTTTCATTTAAAAGCAAAAATTTAGAATTCATATATTATATTTTTAATAAATATTTTTTATACACCTTAAATTTAACCTGATTCTGAGAAATCTTTAAAGATTTCTCGGAAGAGCCGCGTTTCGCCGTTTTCATATTTTACTGAAAATTTCTCTGATATATAAACTTTCAAATGTGCAAAAATAGAGGTGCAGTTTTGTGCTTTTTTTGAGAAAAGTTAATAACAGTAACCTAACCTCAAAAATTAAAAATTTTCCAGAAACGGTTTTATTAGTATGTTTGCCTTTCTTGGGCATATTTTAAGGAAGTAAAATACACTTTTACTATCTTTTTGGCAGTAGAGTTGGAATCTTTTGTTCCTTTACCTCTATCGTTTATAGTTATGGAGATATCTTCACATTTGTAAGCCAAAAAGGTGCACTTACTCTTTTAGCTTTTGTGGGTGAATTAATTGACCAATCCGAATCAAATTTGGTTCTAAATGCATATAAAACAATGGGATAAATTGAAAAATGAACAATAAGGTTAACAGTCAGTCCAGTCAGGCCTTAGCCTTTGACTGATGCCCTCATATGCAGATCCAAATGACTCCTACTCGATTTCAGATTAGAATATAGATGCAGATACGGACGGATACAAGATCTCATACAAAACAAGAGAGAACGCTATAGTCGGGTTGGTGTCCCGACTATCTAATACCCGTCACTCAGCTAAAGGGAGTGCGAACGCTGTACTCGGGTTGGTGTCCCGACTATCTATAGGGGCTAAAGGGAGTGCGAGGGAGATAGATATATAAACAATTTTGATTGCGTATAACTTTTTAATGAATGGTCCGATTTGAAAAATGTCTTCTACATTTCGATAGGTATTAATAAACACTATAAAATGGCGTTTATATATTTTTAAAATCTTAAAAGATGTGGCCTCCAGACACATTTGAAAATCGTTTATGGCGATTGTGGGCGTTAGGGGGGGCGTGGCACCTCGATGAAACAAACTTGCGCTGCGTAGGAAGCCCAAGAATATGTGTGTGAAATCTCAACCTTCTAGCTTTTATAGTTTCCGAGATCTCAGCGTTCATACAGACAGACAGACGGACAGACAGACGGACAGACAGACGGACAGACGGACATGGCTAGATCGACTCGGCTAGTGATCCTGATCAAGAATATATATACTTTATGGGGTCGGAAACGCTTCCTTCTCCCTGTTACATACTTTTGCACGAATACAATATACCCTTTTACTCTACGAGTAACGGGTATAAAAACTAACACCTAAACACACATACACATACAGAAAAAAAAAACTGAAACACATTAATGGTTTCCGTTAAATTTAGTTAAAAAATAATTTTTTGCGCTTTAAAATCCTCCGAAAAATTTTGGACTACATAAGAAATGTTTTTATTTAATTTTTTAGTTATAAATAATTAAAGAAAATAATAATATAAACAAAATTTACTGAAAATGCATTGAGACACGCGAAATGTACAGAGCAACATAATTTTCGTCTATTTTACTAAAGTTAAAAATTAATTTAAAATACTAGGGGAGTGTAGGGTAAGGTGACGAACGATTCGACTTTTGAATGTAACTTTTCCAAAAATCAATATTTTTCAAAAATGTAAATGCAGAAAGTTGCTTACATCTTTTGAGCATATCTCTGTAAAATTTGGATTCGAAATTCCAACGGAGCTAAGTCCTACAGCGTTTGGATTGAACCATCCTTTTTTTGCACTTTTAAAAATTGTAGGGTAATGTGACGAACGGTTTGCTTTTTAATGTAACTTTCCCAAAAATCAATATTTTTAAAAGTGTAAATGCAGAAAGTTGCTTACATCTTTTGAGCATATTTCTGTAAAAGTACGATTCGAAAATCTAACGGAGCCAAATCCTACAGCGTTTGGCGTGAATCATCCTTTTTTTTCACTTTCAAAAGTTGCCAAATAAGGCGACGAACTAATAAATACACACTAAAACTGTATGCAGATAAGCGAATTTTTTATTTCTTCAAGAATGGATGAAAAATGACAATAATATAATATAAAGGTAATTTTAAATTTAACAAAAAAATATCCCGCTTCAGTCCTGAATACAATTTGAACCAATCTGAGAATGATTGTTTAAAAAGTTCAATACCACGTCGTCGGATTCCTTTGAAACATCAACACTGGCTTCGTTTACTTTTTTAATGTAACGTCTGAGAGTGGGTTCCGAAATTCCTTGTTCATTTGCAACCGAATTAGTCGACCTACCATGGAGCTTTACTTATTTTATTGCGTGCAACACTTTTTCGAGTTCATTTTTTTTAACAAACTTTGATTTAACTGACGGCATATCTAAAACAATACGAAAAAGCAATAAAACTGCAGCAGTTAATGTTATTCGGTATTATAATAGTTTTTTTACACATAATCAACGAGAAAAATTCAAATTCTTGAATAAAAAAGTTCGTCACCATACCCTACAAAAAGTTCGTCACGATACCCTACATGGTAGACTTGGAGCAAAAACGGTGTCACTCTCAAACGGTGCAAACAAAACAAACGCCAAGTACCAAAAACTGTTAATAAAGATCTCATTTATACGTGCTTATACTTACCTGATTTTATTCTTCACTCCTCTTCGCTCTGGCACTGCTGAAACACAAGTAAATTGAATACGTTTGCTAGTTTGCGCACCACCTTTTTAGAAAAAATTACCTCACGAACAAATTACGGGACTTCTTATTAATATTACTGTAAATACATTGTCGACACGATAAGGGGAGACGACTACATTTATTTGGAATTTTTGTAGTGACGTCATATGTGAGATTCGACGAGTTCGTCACATTACCCTACTCGTCACTTTACCCTACACTCCCCTACAAAAATTATTTTTTTAGTAAATCAGGTTTTTTTTTATAAGTGATTTAAACTTGTTACGAATAAATTTTTTTGGCCATCGTATTATGCTTGATTAATTTGATTCGCACTTTTGGCCTCTGTTACCCCACTGTGCGATCGTCAAAGTTGAGCAGAAGTCTGCTCTGGGGCTCTTTCACACACTTTGTAAATGAAAACGAAAAGGGATGTAGAACTTCACCAGTTGTAAATTCAATTGTATTTAATTTCAATCTTTGACTTTTTGGTAATTAATGTACAAAATTAGGGAATAGAAAAAATCGGTTTTAAACGCGACCAGCTTCTCCTTTTTTTTGTGTCTTCTTCTTGTCGTTGTTGCGCTGCGAATATGAATGGCAGCAGTATTCTAGCATTCGCTGTAAAAAACCTGCTGTTGTGCACTGCTTCTCAGAGTCTCCAGAAACAGCTGTCCAGCTTCTCCAAAAATGCCAGAAACACCCGTTCACATCCATATATGGTGTTTGGGTGAGTAAGAGTCCAGTGTGTGATCAGCAGCTAGAGCCCAAGAAGAGTCATGCGATCGCAACTCCTACAACAGTCACCAATGAGATGGCAATGGACACCAATCTCCTTGCAGCAGGGTCATTTTCAGAAAACCACAGGAAAAACCACAGATAGGATGCAGTCTCCAGTCCGTGGCGATCACACTCAAGTCCTCCGCAAATCGTGATAGCAGAAGAGCAACCATCCGCCAGCGCGCGTATGATGTCAGTCGGGGCAGCAGGAGAGTAATCCAGAAGTAGGCAGGGCCCGCATGCGATGGGCTTTTCCCAGAAATAGTGCTTCTGCAAATCCTGAGAGAGCCTGTACTGCGAGAATTTTTCACCGAGGGCAAGAAGAGGCCCGGAAAGTTCACTCGCTGCTGTCAAATTCCAGTCTCACTTCCTATGTTCGCTTGTATCAAGCATCCGACGTGAAAGTTTTAAGCATCCAACTTGTAACAGCTGTGAGCAACAACTGTAGTCTTACCGGGGCGTGCGAAACGTATAAAGGAGAGCGCCATCTGAAGTCACTTTGCACAAGGCTCAGCACAAAAAATCAAAGGTCAAACGTCGCAAAAATCGCAAGGAGCCACTATGATGGCAGTAGTGGATATCTCCTCTTTGTTCAGAACAGCCATCCTTGATAGGAAACCTGCATGGTGCGTATATTTTTGAGGAATCAGGAAGGAGGAGCAGTCACATTAACCGTAGCAGAAAAAATTATAGACACAGGGCCAGGAGGAAGAATTTAGTGCAACAGTTGGAAAGCGCTGCAAAATTGTCAGTATGGATGGCTGTCTTCATCGTCTGCCAGGAGATTTGGCAAACTAATCCCTAAAGATTAAGCGCCCAATATCATTTTGGATTCAAGGCAGCAGCCTCTCATCTGAATGGACGAACATCCGTCGCCTGCGGAAAAGTCTCTGCCTCACCTATACAGCGAAATTTTCCGCCGAGGGTGAGAAGAGACCCAGAAAATTCCCTCGCCGCTGTCAAATTCTAGTCTCGCCTCCTATGTTTGCTTCTGCCAAACATCCGACGTGTAGAGTTTTACCCCTTCAACTTACTATTAGCTTTAAACCGTGTCATTTCTATCCATTGCAGGTCCATGGAAGCTGTTTTTGAATGCATCAGGTAGCATGCAGTTCCAGTGCTGATGATTGCTTTGATTTCTTCGCAGACCCCGGGAAAACAAGAAAAACAAACATAAGCTGGTTTACATCTTGGAAATAATAGGAAAGATTGTACGCAGCAGTAGTAGTAGTTTGATCAGGGCACTGCAAATGCTTGTCAGTATGGATGGCTGTCAAACAGAGTTTTATGTCGTCAGCATACATCCTAACATGAGCAGAGAGAACAACTTTGGGCAAGTCATTTATGAAAATTCGAAATAGTAGGGGTCCTAGGTGGCTCCCTTGCGGAACACCAGAGGTCACGTGAACAAGGTTAGAGATTGCATTTTTAAATAATACTCTCTGAGTCCGGTTCAATAAGTATGAAGAGATCAACTTCGTCAACGAGATCGGAAATCCCAAAAGCGTAAGTTTTTTTAACAATAGCAGATGGTTCACAGAATCGAAGGCCTTACTGAAATCTGTAAAAATTACATCAGCTTGGGTGTTGGTTTTAAACGCGTTCCTAATAACTGTGGTAAACTCAAGAACGTTGGTTAACGTTGATCTACGTTTCATGAAGCCATGCTGTGTTGGGGACATTATTGAGCTACATTGGTGCTGAAGCTGAGCAGTGATTAACTGTTCGAAGAATTTGGGAATAGTACTGAGCTTTGCAATCCCTCGGTAGTTATAAATGTTTGATTTACTTTTTTTTACGAAGCGGAATTAAAAAAGATTCCTTCCAAACTTCTGGATGCACCAAGAATACAGATTGTTCAGATCAGCTTGCAAAAGTGCATGAGAATCGGGATTCGATAACGGCAAACAGAGTTTTACGTCGTCAGCATACATCATAACATGAGCAGAGAGAACAATTTAGGGCAAGTCAATTATGAAAATTCCAAACAGTAGTGGTCCTAGGTGGCTCCCTTGCGGAACACCAGAGGTCACGTAAACAAGGTTAGAGACTGTGCTTTTAAAAAAAATTTTTTGAGTCCGGTTCAATAATAAGTTTTTTCAATAATAACTGATGGTTCACGGAATCGAAAGCTTTACCGAAGTCCGTAAAAAAAACATCGGTTTGATTATTACTTTTAAAAGCGCTTCTGATGACTGAAGTAAACTCAAGAAGATTTGTAGTCGTTGATCTTCGTTTCAAAAAGCCATGCTGAGTTGGGGACGTTACTTGGTGCTGTAGCTGAGCGGTAATAAGCTGTTCGAAAAACTTGGGGATCGCGCTTAGTTGTGCAATACCACGGTAGTTTTTAATGTCCGATTTGCTTCCCTTTTTATGAAGTAGAATGATAAAAGATTCCTTCCAAACTTCAGGGAAATATGAATAAAGGAGGGATATCCGAAAAAGTTTAGACAGCTCGGTACAAGATCAGGGCCAAAAGAGAAAGACGTCTTGATTGTTTGCAAATTTTGTAAAACATCATCCCCACTAACTAGGGGTGTGAAAATACAGTTGGAGTGCGGAAGAGGGTATAGGTAGGAAGAGCTGTTATCGTAACTAAAAGAAGAGTACGTGGATTCGAAACTTTATGCAAATAAGTTCGCTAAAGCGGACTCACTAGAGGCGGATACAGTATCAAGATAAAGGCAAGATGGAAATTGTTGCGATTTTCGTTTCGAATCAACGAATGTGTAGAACTGCTTGGGATTGTCTTGGAATTCGATTCTGCAACGGTCTAGGTAACTGTTGTAGCAATCGAAATTGTAGACTATGAAATTTAAACGAACAATTAGATACCTAGAATGGTCAACTTGCAGCCAGGTTCTCTTAAATTTCTTAAAAAGTCTAGATTGAAGTTTTTTAGGAAAGAGAGTCGACGAGAGAACCACGGGGGCTTATGAGACGCGTTTCCAGTGGGAAATGAGGGAACGAACGTATCGAAAGCTGAATATAGTAAACCATAAAACTGTTCTTCAATGTGCGAGGGATCATCATTTGAATCCATATCATTTGAATCATTGCAGCAAATTTTGCACGGTTTGATTTCGGTACATGACAGTAATGAAGCTGATGCTTCTAAAGTAACCTCAAGTGTAGGATGGTACGCATCTTCTGGATTGGAGAGAGGGCTAATTCGAGTTTTCGAACTGGAGCAGTTAATGAGTTCAGTTGTCCTAATGAAAGATCAACAAGACCGTGTACAAACTCATGTACCGTGGTAGGAACGAGAGCACTTTAATCAGTTGAGGGCATCCAAGAAATGGCAGGGAGATTAAAGTCACCCATAACAATAAGATGATCATTATTGCCAAGGGTTGTATGAATAATCTGTATTTGAGCCAAATGCTGGAGGTAGAGGCTTATATCAGACCGGGGGGTATGTATGAGCATGATACAAAAACGAAATAATCGTAAATTTTAATCCGAATAGCGGCAAACTCTAATTTGCTATCCGTACCAATTATCGGAATACGTTGAGAGACAAGATTAGACTTGACGGCAATGAGAACACCACCGCCAAGACGCACTGAGCGGTCACATCTATACATAACATAATTACCATGAAATATTTCGCAGTCAGACACAGAAGAATTAAGCCACGTTTCGGTAAAAGCAATCATATTGGCATCAAAGGAGACACTATTCACGTGCAGTTTACTAAGTTTGCCCAATAAACTGCTAACGGTCTGGTAGTGCAGTGAAAAAGAATTATTAAGTTTTTTAAAGCGTTGTTGGAAGGAATGTGAGGCCCGTGGACCCGAGGATTGAGCTTGTTTACGTATTCGTGAACAATAACATGTTCAGGCCATATAGAAACATCGATAGCCTTATCAAGATGTTCCTCAGGAAGTCCAATTTTAATCGAAGATATTTCACGTCTCTGCTTAAACTTGAACTTCGAGACGGTTAGTGCGGATCGAGAAACATTCAGTTTGCTCCTTAGGTAGTTTTGACGTCGTCTTCAGAAGAACCAGTATTAAGGCGGGAGCTTTTTTTGTGCAACGCCCCATAAGGGCATGGGTTCCCTTTGAGCGACTCCACATAAGGTTGACTGTAATGGTCTCGTGTTTGTATTAGCAGGCGTCAAAATTATGCCAGATCCAACTGCAGCAACACGCGCGATCCCGACGGGATCGGGCGGTCCTAAAGACGCAGCGGCAGGTGTAAGTCCAGGGGAGCCGTCACCAACAGCAGTAGAGGCAAGCGGTAGGATCCCAGTGTTGGATCATAACCGGAGCTGACAGCAGTTGTAGCAATAGATGAATGAGCAGCGGATTGCAGAGAAGAAGATGCGCCGGTGTCAACCGGTCCGGAATTGGCAGCAACTGGTACGGGTTCCGAGGTAGCGTCAGCATTGTGGAAAACAGCTGCCAGGATTCGGCCTTTAAAGTTAGATTCAGCCTAACATTTCCGGCTAACATTTCTCAAACAGATAAAGTCCCTGCTAAGGCATTTTGGCTTTCTCGAGCATCAATGTGAGAGCTAAATTTGACAGGGACTCGGACTCCCTGTTAAGCGTTTTCGGCTCGATAAAATGACAGCTGATTTCCCAAAGCCAACTAAGAGGAAGAAACGAAATCACAGCTGACTTTGCCATTGAATTTTACCCAAACAGCTGATGAAATAATCAAAGAACGCCATTTTTGCGCTTTACAGCTCAATTCTGTGCCCTAACAGCACTCTGTAATTGTTTCTCGTTCAGATAAATTAAAGGAGTCGAGAAAGCCGATTTGCTTTTACGAACAGTTTTTCTGGTCTTTAAGTTTTTCGGACAGATAGCTATCAGGACTTTAACAGGGACTCGAGAAACCGGCCCTTAAACATATATGGCGTTCTTCTGGCTTAGCTCGCGGTTGAATATTATAACGATTTAAGTTTTTCAGGGACTTTGACAGGGACTCGAGAAACCGGCCCTAATAAATTCTCGACGAAACGATAAGAGAGCAAATGTACTAACAACAACACAAGTGTAGAAGTTTGCGATAAACTCAAGAATAGAGTTTTCTGATTATATTAAAATCATTCAATTTACTGATAAAATCACTGTCTTTTTTGCGATCAAAACTTGTCGTTATAATAATGATCACCGAAATGCTATAAACAAATAACAACAATACAAAAAAAATTGTAGACAACTTAACGCTCATGTTTTTAAATGAAGACATAACTGGGTCTATAAATTTATATAAAATTGCCTTTCTAAAAATTAACGCCGGATATGATAAAATTAAAAACAATTACATATGTCCTTTGAACAGCCCAAAACATTTTAAAAACGTGGTAAAAATGTCTAATTTCATGGCAATACACAGTATTAATTTTACAGCATTCAACCTTATCGATTTAAAGCCTATTACTCACCTCAATCAAAGAACCTGAAGTGTAGAAAACATAGATTTACTGAACCTTGCTTTCTTTTAGTTAACCCCTCTGCGAGTTCAATCTCTTGCTGAGTTGACTGTGTTGTTGGGCCAGTCAAAAATAAAAACATAAATCGTTTTCAGAAATATATATGTATATATATAAATATATATATATATAAATATAAAATTTAAATAGCCAGATGTATAAACATGTTAGATGACAACAACAGCATGAAAACAAGAACCATTCTTGTAAGGCTTTTAAATAAAGAATGTGCCTACTTCAGCGTATACCAAAAAAATAAGTAATTTCGTATATAAATTCGCAAATGCCTGAAAGCTAAGTGTATATTAATCACTCAAAATCATCAGCAAAGAGAGAACATTTCATCACCTCGATCGCATTTTCATCACCTTCATCGCATTTTCATCACCTATTCACTGCCTATTTTCATCACCTATTCAGCGCCCATTTTTATCATAAATATTTTGAATTTCGTCGCCTTTATCATTAGCTTTATTTCATTTCATTTAATTTTACTACATAATTTTTATACCCGTTACTCGTAGAGTAAAAGGGTATATTGTATTCGTGCAAAAGTATGTAACAGGTAGAAGGACGCGTTTCCGACCCCTTAAAGTATATATATTATTGATCAGGATCACCAGCCGAGTCGATCTAGTCCGTCTGTCCGTCTGTCTGTCTGTCCGTATGAACGGGAACTATAAAAGCTAGAAGATTGGCTTTTTGCATGCATATTCTAGTAGTTCCTACGCAGCGCAAGTTTTTTCAAAAAGGTGCCACGCCCCCTCTAACACCCACAATTGCCCACTAACGATTTTAAAATGTGTCTGGCGCCCACACCTTAAAAGATTTCCGAGAAGTATGTAGAAGACATTTTTCAAATCGGACCATTCATTAAAAAGTTATTCGCAATAATACAAAAATGTTATATATCCATCTCCCTCGCACTCCCTTTAGCTGAGTGACGGGTATTAGATAGTCGGGAGACCAACCCGACTATAAAGTTCTCCCTTGTTTTTCTTTAACTTATGCATCCTTTCTTCCGGTTAAGTTAACGAGCTTTCTCTATTGTTTAGTGATCCTATTATGATCAGTGGATCACTGCGTAGGCAGTGTTCAGATCTATACTAGCAGGACCTCCGATCCCAAATCCGACGAGCTAGAGCCGGACCCTATAGAGTTCCCCGCCAATACAGATCCTTGGAATCCCTCACAGTACTGCACTTTAGTCGAACGTTGCACGCTACAACAATAAGACGAGAAGATCCCAGTCTGTGCATCCCATTTACAGGCAAAACAATGAAATTTAAGATATTTTTAATGATCGTTTTATATATTTATTTGTTAATGGAGGCAAACTCATAATTTAGTTTGTTTTAAATTTTGACAATCCATCTTCTCTTCTGCTGGTCTCTTCATCGAGTTCTTTCTGAAAAGTCTTCTATATTCCTCTAAAACCTCTTCTTTAAAACAAAAAAAAAAATTTTAAATAAGTTTTTAATTTTTTATAAAATTTCTTGTATAAAAATGTTTTTAAAACTTAATTTGTTTTTAGAGGTTTAAAACCTCATCTTTAAAAAAAAAAATTTTAAATAAGTTTTTAATTTTTTATAAAATTTCTTGTATAAAAATGTTTTTAAAACTTAATTTGTTTTTATTTTTAAGAAATTAAATTTTTTAAAGAAGAGGTTTTAGAGGAATTAATCCAAGAAACACGAAGTCAATTGAATTACTACAACCGGAGATACAGATTTTCAATTAGAACGCACTTTTTCAAAATTGACGTTTTTTGGACAACTATAAAAAAATTCTAAATTAAAAAAAAAATTTCGAATAGTACACGTAAAAAAAGTTTCAGGCAAATCAAAAATGTGACCCAAGAAAAGGTGTTCGGTTTGTAAAAGAACCGCCCATATTATAGTCTACTCGTAGAGTAAAAGTGTATATTGTATTCGGGAAATGTATGTAACCGGTAGAAGGAAAAGCATCCTTCTACCTAATACATTCTTTCTCACGAAAACAAACCCATTTACTCTACGAGTAACGGTTATAAAAAATAAAAAGTGGTTACCTCTCATGTTTCTCAACCCGTGAAATAGAAGAAGAAATAACTTAATCAAAGAGGATCTCAGCCCTACTGACCACTGACAGGAAAATAGCACGGTTTTGTTCCCAACTTCGACTCACAGCTGTCGAGCCACGAGCACTCTGACCCCGTTAATTTCTGCAACTGCAACAACAGCGTCAATGGTCTTCTTCACCAACAACTCGATATTAAATGCGTTGTCAACTTCTGCAGCGGAGAATAAAATTGCAACATCAACTGCAAATACGAGTGTCAATATCGGCAACAGCAAACAATAGTAACAACAGATTTGCCCTTTTGAGAATAAGCGGTCAAAAATAAGTCAAAGACGCCAAAGGAACATAAGGAAGAGAACTAGTAAATAAAATGGTTGGGCTGGTCGGGCCTGACAACTTTTATGTTACTTCTCGTGTCAAATGGAATATCGACGAAACAAAGCTGTTGAGGAACCCTATAACTAATCACAATAATTTGGTATATTTAATAGCATGTAAGATATTCCTTCTTGAGATGGTCTGGTCTCGCTATTTTTCTCTCCCTTTTTTCTGACCACGAGCTGTCGACATGAATAAAGCGTTCATTCTTATTGTGAAATAATTGAGTATTATTCGATCAACCCAATTCGAAAGTGATCTACAAACCATTTAGCGTGATCTATTCACCATCATTGTCTGGTCCTTCGAGAGCCGGAATACTTCCGCATCTTTATAATTGAATCTGCACACCATGGAGTAACAGACGCTTAAACGTCTTATCCAAGCACGTGGTCGGCTAAAGGCTTCCATAGCTCGCTTGGTCAATTACATCGAGAATCCACCTCCACAGAGCACTTTCTCCGGAGTCGATGCCATGCTGACCCGGCTAAATCAAGCATTCAAGAGCCTTGAGGAGATCACCGACGAAATGCACTTGTACGATAACGTTGAGGGTTTCGAGGATCCTACCGAAGACTTCCAAGCGTATGAGGAGAAGTACCTGCTCGCGCTTACCTTATTCGCGTCGTTAAAGAGCGACCTTCAGCCAAGCGCTATACCGCAAGCGGTTCACAACATGGCCACATTGCTGTAACAGCAAAGTGAGTTCTTTCAGCGACTTTCTGAGAACGGAGCACCTACCTTGGCCACGCCGCCGCCTGCTGCAGTTTCTTTGACTGAAAACCCGTTGCCGAAAATCCACATAAAACCCTTTGGTGGAGACTACAAGGAATGGCCAGCCTTTAAGGACATTTACGAGAGCACCATCCACAACAAGACCAATGTCCATTACAGAATCAGCTTATGATTCAGCATGGGAACGCCTCAATGAACGCTATGACCGCCCAAGGCATATCGTGAACTCCTTACTGGACACTTTCATGGAACTGGTTGCTGCCCCCGACGGTGAGGTATCTAATCTACGCAAACTTACTGATGGCGCCAATGAAATCATTCGTGGGCTAGATGCAGTTGGGGAGACCAGCCGTGACTGCTGGGTGATTCATCTTGTACTGGCTAAAATTGATCCCGACTCTAGAAGGAAGTGGATAGAAGACACCAGAGGCGCTGCGACGCCAACCGTTACAGACTTGTTTAAATTCCTTGATGATCGTTGCGAGGATTTTGAATTAAGCCAAGCTACATCGGCAATCAAACTCGATCCTGGCAGCCACACAGACAAGCCTGCCAAAACGAAGAGCGCACTTATTGCAGTGAACAGTGGCAATTGTGGTTAGTGTGGCTCTGCTGACGCTTTGCTTCAATTGCCTACGCCCTGGCCACCGATCTTCGCAATGTAAATCGAAACATTCGTGCAAGCACTGCAATGGCCGTCATCATTCTCTTGTACATCCTGAAAACATGGATTCCATGACAATTGCTTCTGCGGACACTGCACAGGCCAGTCGTCAAACTTCTGGATGGATAGCTCAACTTTGGTCACCCAGACGCAAAACAGCACATCATTAACACAGTCACCGGGACTCAAAAGAAGCACTAGCCCACAGCTTTGGGCATCCATCAGAGCATCCTCTCCGTAGGCTCTGAAGGCTCCACCTGAACAATGGTATCTGAATTTGGAGAGGATTCATTTTTAAAGTATTACATATATAACGAGACAAGAATGATAACAACTTACTAAGCAGTGCAAGAATTACATCCTTCTAGGCTGTAGGACAAGATGATCTTATCTGAAAATAAATTTTTTATGCATTTGTTTGAACACGAAAACGACTAATCATAGCAATGCTACTCCTTTAAAAGTTAAGACGCAATTGAAAACCGCTGAAAAACGGCGCTGCGCGGCGCCTGCGTTTGAGAAAAAGACAAGGAGTACTAAGCGAGAGCAACAACAACTGCTTTTGCAATCTCTCTTATTGTTCTCTTCCCTTTGTCACGATCGCGCTTGCCTAATTAGTCTCTTTCCTTGCTCAGACCATGGTGAAACTAAATAGGTGGTCTCGTCGCGAGAGCTGCCTTCTTCTGAGGACGTTATTTGTGGCAGTCGTGCGAATGAAATACTATTTCTATCTCTTTCTAGCGCTGGTCTCTCTGAAAAAAAACCTCCTCGGAAGAGCTGATGAGACCACCTATATAATTCCACCATGGCTCAGAAAGAACGAGAGAGACAAAATTGGGAGAGCGTCTTCTCTGGCGCCGTTTCGGTCGGCTCCGTCGGCAACATTGTCGGCAACATTGTCGGCCTAGTGATGAATTTTGACCAAAATTCATCACCTGTTCCTCATCCTTTTTAGGCGCTCATTCACTGCTATTTCAGCACCTTAATTTCGTAAAGAGAGAGATTTAGAGAGAGGGGTGTTGTGCCTACGCGAATGTAAACACACAGACGGGTCTACCGAGGAACATTGATAATTCGCACTGTCGACACGGAGACGCTTTGGAGTTACGCGGCCTCTTCCCGGAGGTCAGAAAGTAAAACCGCGGAGTTATAAGATGGGTTGATAACTGATTTATTGTAAAGTTGGTACATGCTTTTATACTAGTTGGAGATGCGGAAATTAAGTATAAAGAATAGTGAAATGGGTTGTATTCTGGAGTAGGTCAGTATGTTTTGATTATGGTCGCGGTTAGCGTAGTTGGATCGGCTGACTCTGCTCTATAGAATTTGCTGATCAGTATTTATTACCAGCCGTGGGTGCAACTGGGCGCCTGGTACTGTTACCAATTTGGATACTGCTTGATTTGTTGGTGTTAGTCATGTTTAGCAACATTGTGTATGAACATTTTCCCCCCCATTGAGGGGTACCCTCAATTAAGGCGTTAAGTCGGTTAGCAGCTAACAAATCAATGAATGCGAGGTATTTCTGTTGAGGCTCAAGCTTCTGAGTAACGTCCTTCCACTCTTCTGCTGGATGCTCCAATGGTTTTGGTTTTATCAACAATTCAGACGTCTTGTAGTTTAAAGGTTGATGAGTTAATTCGTTTGATTGTCGTAGTCTCGCGTGGTCAATAGGGCGCTAACTGGATTACTTGTCGGCTCCTTATGTAGCATTGTATGATGCTGTTGCTGGCAGACTCAACAGTTGGCTGATGATTTACAGAATTCGACCTTATGAGCCGTAGACAAGCAATTTGAGCATCCTCCTACTTGAATAATAACTTGGCGCAGCGTTTTAGGATCCATTTCTTGAAAACGAATACATGCCCTTATGTAATGTGGCTCTAGGTGACAAATCTTTCAGCTCTCTTCGTTGTTGACTGATGGATTACGGAGTGTTGCTGTAGGTTGTGCGTTTATCGTCTCAAACATGCAAGCGCGGCGCTCAATAAACGTCAGTACACTCTTTAAGGCTGGAATTTCAGTTGGAACATCGGCTGAATTTTCCAGTGCAGCTAAGGTATCGTGGTCTAGATTTCTCCTGATGAGAAGACCAAGGATTGGATCTCATGATTTCGTGCTGATATCGAGGTTTTTGAGTGTGCTTAAAGTCTTCTGCACTGTATCGTGTAGTGCCCGAAGCTGGTGTGCAGTCCCGTTGATGGGCATGTGATCGACTATTTTCCCTATTGCAGCAAACACTAATATTTTGCCGTTTTGGTACCTCAGTTTTAGTCTTTCCCAGGTGTCCTCATATCCAGCTTGTGAGAAGGCTTTATCCGTCAAAATGTTCTTTGCTTCACCGCAAAGAGAGCTCTGAAGAATGTGTAGCTTCTGGCTGGCTGAGTATGGCTTACTATGGACTAATTCTACAAATAAGTCGTGGAATCGGGGCCAATCTAGATATTCGCCATTAAATTCAGGAATCTTGATTGGTGGGAGCGATAGATTTAGGCTCATTTGAGCCTCGTTTTCTCGAAGTAAGGTCATTTCATATTCTTCGTATAATTTCCTGAATCGACCTATTTCTGCTTCGGCGACGGCCACTGCTCTAGGTATACTGTCGATTTCATCATGGGCCTCTGTCAATATTTCCAATTGGAGCTCCAGATGTCGTTGTAGCGCTGGGGTGATTGTTTGCGCCGTTGACGCCAGAATTAAAGATGATTCTAATTCGTTGCATCGTCTCTGTAGTTGTCGGATAGCAAAATCCATCGATGAGTCAGTGGTTATGTGTTTAACTACCGGGTCCTTTGTGTTGTTCTGTGTTCGCCGCCGAGCCTTCTAAGGGCCACTTCCTGATGGGATGTTGTCTTTAAATATTTGCTGATATTTTTCTACCAGCTCCTTTAATGCCGCTAATCTTGAGGCATACTCCTCTCCGGTAGGTAATGCCGCTTTCTCGACCTCTTCGTCTAGGTCACAAAACTGCTGCCAGAGATCATTCAACTGGCTTAGCCGATCGGCATAATAGCCGTCTCGTTTGCGTCGTTCGGTCGAATCCTTGCTATAATTCTTTATGACCTGTTGGATTTGCCCTTGTACCTCATTTTGATCGTCAAGTAGACGATTGTGTAAATCGACTCTGTTTTGACTTGTTTCCTCTATGAATGAGGTCGACATAATGTTTGTAGTCACTACTCGTGTTTTGGAGATGACGAATCCTGTGAAGCTGGATGATGCTCGGTATTCTAGGAAGCTGGATAGGCCGGATGGGGTGATTGATTTTGTGGAGCTGGATGAAGCTGTGTAGCCTGTGAAGCTGGATGAGCTATGCTGTCCTGTGAAGCTGGATAAGCTGCGGTTCCCAAATTGGGTGATCGATCCTGTGACGCTGGATAAAGCTGCGCATCCTGTGGAGCTTTGTATCCTGGGAAGCTGAATGAGCTGTCTATCTTGTGAAGCTGGATGAGCTATGCTGTCCTGTGAAGCTGGATGAGCTGTGCTGTCCTGTGAAGCTGGATAAGCAGCGGTCCCAAATTGGGTGGTCGATCCTGTGAAGCTGGATAAAGCTGCGTATCCTGTGGAGCTGGATGAGCTGGGTATCCTGTATAGCTGGATAAGCTGTGTATCCTGTGAAGCTGGATAAGCTATGGTATCCTGTGAAGCTGGATAAAGCTGAGTGTGAACTTAACCGTGCTTCTCACCAGTTAGAGGTTCAGCCTTGGAGTTGAAGTGGGTTGCTGGGTGTGATCCTTTGTTGGTAAAGGATCACGTCGGGGTCACCAATGTTTGTGCCTACGCGAATGTAAACACACATACGGGTCTACCGAGGAACAGTGATAATTCGCACTGTCGGCACGGAGACGCTTTGGAGTTACGCGACCTATTCCCGGAGGTCAGAAAGTAAAACCGCGGAGTTATAAGATGGGTTGATAAATAATTTATTGTAAAGTTGGTACATGCTTTTATACTAATTGGAGATGAGGAAATTAAGTAAAAAGAATAGTGAAATAGGTTGTATTCTGGAGTAGGTCAGTATGTTTAGATTATGGTAGCGGTTAGCGTAGTTGGATCGGTTGACACTGCAGAATGTGCTGACCGCTTGGCGGGTCTTGTCTCTGTAGAATATGCTGATCAGTACTTATTACCAGCCGTGGGTGCAACTGGGCGCCTGGTACTGTTACCAATTTGGATACTGCTTGATTTGTTGGTGTTAGTCATGTTTAGCAACATTGTGTATGAACAAGGGGGTTGTTTAGTCGATTCTGCCAAAGCTCTGCCGGCGTCGCAGTCGACTCAGAACTATTTCAGGCTTGGGCTGAATTCGGGAACTGCAGGGCAAACGTAAGCCGATCACACACGCCTTTCGCGAGTGATAATGCGGTTATTCGACTACATTGTTCGACTCATTCATTAGAGCAATTTTTTCTCAGCCTGTACGATTTTACGTAGGTGCGAGCAAGACAGATATTTGTCAGCTGCAATGAGCAATTAATGAGCAAAATTGTAAAAACCGATGGGCACTTTTGGTATTTTTATACCCTTGCAGAGGGTATTATAATTTCAGTCAGATATTGTAACGCAGTGAAGGAGACGTTTCCGACCACATAAAGTATATATATTCTTGATCAGCACCAATAGCCGAGTCCATCTAGCCATGTCCGTCTGTCCGTCTGTCCGTCTGTCCGTTTCTATGCGAACTAGTCTCTCAGTTTTAAAGCTATCGCAATGAAACTTTCCCAAAAGTCTTATTTCTATTGCAGGTAGTACATATGTCGGAGCGAGCCGGATCGGACCACTATATCTTAAGGCTCCCATACGAATAATCAAGCAAATATAAGAAAATTCATCGTAACTTTGCAGGAAGTAGGCGTTTTGATTTCTGACAACTTAAAAAGGAATTTCTTTTATCTGCAAGGGTATATAAGCTTCGGCTGGCCGAAGCTAGCTTCCTTTCTTGTTTTTTTTGGTTCTTTAAAATACGTCCATACGGTACTTCCTGGACCGATGAGCAATGAGCAAAATTTAATCTAAAATGTTCGATTTTGCTCATTCATTACAACTGCTGTGAAATGGGATCAATAATTAAAATTGATTTGATACTTTTAGGTTGAATTGTAAAACCTTTGGCCACTAATTAGGTGATATAAACAAGTAAGAACAATACAAAAATTATTTTAGAGACCTAATTACTCCGTTGCCAACTAAAAATAACGCTCATATTTCTAAATGAAGACATAACTGCGTCTATAAATTTATATAAAATTGCCTTTCTAAAAATTAATGCCGGATATGATAAAATTAACAACAAATACATGTGTACTTTGAACAGCCCAAAACATTTTAAAAACGTGGTAAACATGTCTGATTTCATTGCAATACATACTATTAATTTTACAGCATTCAACCTTAATGATTTAACCAGTTAAAGTTATTTGAATTATAAAGTTTAAATTTAACGTCTAAATTCTAAGTGACCATTCCATCTTATCCAAATAAATCCCAGTACATATATATATTTGTCCCTTTCTAAGCCTCTAATGAATTCTCTAATGAATGAGCCGAACAATGTCGTGGATTAACAGCATTACTGTCTTATCTAAGCCGTCAATTTATTATCGAAATAACCGAAAATAAAACCGCGAGTTCTTTGGCATTTTGGATGCTATAAATGCATCGTTTGACAATAGCATTTACCAAGAAAAGAAAACATTCTTAAGCGTCAATCGGCTTTTAGGTTGACTCACCATAGACTCAAACCCGAATTTTTAGTATTTTTTTAGCATTTAAAACCTCTATTTTAAAACATTATTTCTACACAAATACTACAGATTTGTATACATAGGCTGGGGTGTTGTAGGCCTTGCTAACTATTTTGTATGGAAATTGTTGTTGGAACTGCTTACACTTTTATAATTTTCAAACGTTTGCAATGCAATTGAATACCCTAACTATTTCTTGCGGGGCACTCAACTATAGCGTTCCCTTTTTATACCCTTGTAGGGGTATTATAATTTCAGTCAGATGTTTTCAACGCAGTGAAGGAGACGTTTCCGACCACATAAAGTATATATATTCTTGATCAGCACCAATAGCCGGGTCCATCTCGCCATGTCCGTCTGTCCGTTTCTATGCGAACTAGTCTCTTAGTTTTAAAGCTTTCGGGATGCAACTTTCCCAAAAGTCTTCTTTCTATTGCAGGTAGTACATATGTCGGAACGAGCCGGATGGCTTCCATAGGAATAATCTCAAAAAATATGTAAAAATACATTGTAACTTTGTAGGAAGTAGGCGTTTTAATTTTTGACAATTTAATATCAATATTTTGAACAGCCAATGATATGTATATTTGGAATCCCAGGAACAGCACCGATCGAGTCAGGACTAAACTTTACTTGTTTTTTTTCTTAAACTTATGCATCCTTTCTTCCGGTTAACTTAACGAGCTTTCTCTATTGTTTAGTGATCCTATTATGATCAGTGGATCACTGCGTAGGCAGTGTTCAGATCTATACTAGCAGGACCTCCAATCCCAAATCCGACGAGCTAGAGCCGGACCCTATAGAGTTCCCCGCCAATACAGATCCTTGGAATCCCTCACAGTACTGCACTTTAGTCGAACGTTGCACGCTACAACAATAAGACGAGAAGATCCCAGTCTGTGCATCCCATTTACTGGCAAAACAACGAAATTTAAGATATTTTTAATGATCGTTTTATATATTTATTTGTTAATGGAGGCAAACTCATAATTTAGTTTGTTTTAAATTTTGACAATCCATTTTCTCTTCTGCTGGCCTCTTCATCGTGTTCTTTCTGAAAAAGAAGATCATGGAAAAATGTATAT
Organism: Drosophila lutescens; assembly: GCA_037075285.1. Lineage (NCBI taxonomy): Eukaryota > Metazoa > Arthropoda > Insecta > Diptera > Drosophilidae > Drosophila > Drosophila lutescens. The sequence continues at coordinate 67,154 of JBAMCF010001158.1, forward strand.
AAGTATCCAGGTAAGTAAATATATTAAATTATTAAAAATAATCCACGTAAAGAAAACTGAAGGTGATGAGGTCTTATATATTGTTAAATTGTAAATATGGGCGGTTCTTTTACAAACCAAACAGATTTGGCCAAACATTTTTTTCACATATTTGATTTGCCTGAAGGCTGGCGAAAATCCTCCAGCTGAACCCTCCACGAGGGTGCCGGCTGGGCAATGGTCACTGCATTACCCCGAGCAGGGTAATGTATTGTCGCTTGTCCTGCCCGGGGCAATGCAGTGTCTAGCTAAGGCAACTGGTTCAACCCCCTTGAATCAGTAGCCATGGTTGGAGGTGCCTGGCGGTAGGCATAAAACGCAAGTGGGTGGTTCCCCGGAAAAACAAACCAGTATGGACGGAGATAAGGAGCAAATCAGGGCTGGGATTTCAGCCCAAACGTCGGTGGGAAGTACGACTGCTACCATCGGCGGGCACAGGGAGGACCAATCCTCTCTGCGTGTCGCCAGCGGTCGAACCCCTGGGATGACGGGAGCAGGTCATTCCAGCGGCAATGTTACTGCCATAACATCTCAGGCAAAGTTAAACCGCACGGGTGCCGTAGTTGTAGTAGACTCGGACTCGGAGAGCGTGCTACACAAAGCCAAAACAAGCCATACCCGCTTGCCGGTACCAGGTTCCAACTCCCCGCGTAGGGAAGGTACAAGCGAGGGGATGAAGGCCAAGGCGCAGTACAAGGCAGCCCTCAAGATCAAGAGCCGGCTCCAGGACAAAGCGGACCTTTCCCAGGAGGAGAAGGAAAAGCTAGCCTGGGCATAGCAAAGGATTGAGGAAGGAAGGCTGTCGATGGCGTCGACAGGCGGATTTGCCAACAAGGTGGAGGAGATGCTTGCCAACAAAAGACAACGCTCACACGAGAGTGCCGCCAAGGACATTCCGGTGAGCAAGCGTAAACGCGGGCCCAAGGAGACAGGCCCTCCGCCACCCAAAGCAGCACAGAAGCCCAACAAGAGGGCTTAAATCAGTGATGTAGTCAACCGACACCTGATCGTGGCACTCATTGTCAGGAACGACGAAAATGGGAAGATGACGGAGGCGCGCTGGAAGATCGTCCATGCGCGACTGATCGAGTCTCTCTTTGCACGGATGGATGAATCACCCACAGCCCCCATGCCCACATTCAATGGTGCAGGGTGGTAGAACGGCGTGAAAATCCTGAAGTGCAACGACGATCCGACCAGGAAGTGGCTGACGCAAACGGTCTGCCAACTGGAGGCGCTGTGGGAGGGCGCCAAGCTAGAGGTTGTGGACAGGGAATTAATCCCATCCATACCAAAGGCGAAAGTGCTCTTCCCCGTCGCAATCCAAGGGGATCGGGAGCTGAAGCTGCTTCTACGGCAGAATCCAGACGTCCCAACGGCGAATTGAAAGATTCTGCACATGGCCAGCCCTCTACCCAACGAGGGGGGCCAAAGTGTGGTTCTCCAAATCAACAAGAAGGCGGAGGATCTGCTGTACCCAAGATTCGGGAAGATGGCGTGGGGCATGGGTAGCGTCTACCTGCGCCTCAAGAAGCGACACCCCGACGACAAAGGCGCACACATCCTGCAGGCAGGCGAGGTGGAGAAGGACCTAGGTCTGGAAGCCATCGTGGATGCCGCCCAGGAACTCGCTCTGGACGACTCGGAAGACGAAGAGGACGGTGACCTGACTGTAATAGCCAACCCGTCGAGCGGAGATGAGCCAGCCACCCATGACGTTGAGGGTGCTGCAGCTCAATTTTCATAAAAGCAGACTCGCATCGGCGGAGCTCCTGATTGCCCTAGAGCAAGGGCCCGTCGACATAGCCTTGGTTCAAGAGCCATGGATTGCCTCGGGCAATATCGTGGCCGGACGAAGGTCCTCAAACTACAATACACTCTACTCACCAACGGTAAGCAGGAACAGAAGCGCCGTACTTGTGCGGAAGGGTATCCATGCTAACCTTATGCCTCATTACAGCTCTGACGACTTGATGCGGTGATGCTAGAAAGCGAGGAGCAGCGCCTCTTAGTAGCTTCCTGCTACATGGCGCCACCAGACGAGCTGAGCAGCTTGGTGGAGCTAGGCTCGAAGGATGACCAACTCCTCATTGGTGCAGATGCCAATGCACACCACAGCATGTGGAGAAGCTCAGACATCAACGACAGAGGTGAGTCACTCTTAGGGACAGAGTACTTTGGTCTACGAAAGGGATTACAAGAAGGAAATTCGCAGGGCGCAGAGAAGCTCGTGGAGAAACTTCTGCTCCAGCATCGAGAATGTCCCGGAAACAGCTAGACTCCGGAAGCTGCTTTCAAAGCAACCTACCATACAGAGTCAGCTAAAACGCGACGACGGACAGTGGACTGAGGGCAGTGAAGAGGCCCTAACAGTACTTATGCAATCGCACTTCCCAGGATGCACGGATGTCTTAGACGCCAGCACGCACCAAGACATAGCAACTGGCGAAGAACGCCCCCCAAACGATCTAATAACAACTACAAAAATCTACTGGGCCATAGACTCCTTTGCGGGCTACAAGGCACCAGGACTAGATGGAATATTTCCAGCCATGTTACAGGCGACTAGGAAAGGATCACCCCATGGCTATATGAAATATACTCTGCATGTCTAAGCACGGGCTATATCCCAATTCAATGGAGGACCTCTCGGATTGTCTTCCTCACAAAAGCGGGAAAGTGCAGTCACGCGAGCACAAAGGATTACAGGCCGATAAGCCTCACCTCTTTCATACTCAAGACACTGGAAAAGCTGCTGGATCTACACATCAGGAATGATGTAGGGAGGCTCATGTCATCCAACCAGCACGCCTACACCAAGGGGAAATCTGTGGAAACGGCACTACACTCGCTAGTAGCAACCGTTGAGAGAGCCCTACACATTAAGGCATATGCGCTTGGAGTATTTGTAGATATATCCGGAGCATTCAACAATGTCAAGACGGATGCTATAATGGATCGCCTAGAAGCAACCAACACGCACCCCGCAATAAGCCTCTGGATAAGAAACCTGCTTAGCTGCAGGCGGGTACATTCAGAGTGGGGCACCGCTTCCATGGTAAAGGGGGCACACAGAGGCACACCACAAGGTGGGGTCCTCTCGCCTCTCCTATGGAACTTGGTGGTCGACGATCTAATCAAGAGATTCAAGAGGAGAGCCCCAAAAATAACATAGGCATAATTATTACGGGAGTTTGTCCATCGACCCTCAGCTCTATAATAGAATCAACACTCAGGGAGATATGTGAGTGGGCGGAAAAGGTGGGACTCAGTATCAATGCGGACAAAACGGACCTCATTCTCTTTACTAAGAGAAACAAGGTACCAAAATGGACCCCCGAAAATCGGCGTAACCAGGCTGACCCCAAAAACACAGGTCAAGTACCTAGGCACAGTACTGGACTGCAAGCTGGCATGGAGACCCAATGTAGTGGAAAGGGTGAAAAAGGCCACCATTGCGCTATATGCATCCAAGAAGATGCTTAGCAGCACATGGGGCCTGTCACCTGCTCTGATGCACTGGATCTACATCTCGGTGGTGCGTCCGACTCTGCTGTATGGAGCCTTAGTGTGGTGGCAAGCCACTGAAAAGACGACGTACACCGAGCTTATGGAGAGAATTCAGCGGCAGGCATTGGTCTGCATAACGGGGGCGCTGATGTCAACCCCAACTAAAGCTCTAGAAACGATCCCCGGAGTCGACCCCATAGACATCCACGCACAACTGACTGCAGGAAAGGCAGCACAACGTCTAGTTGCATCAGGTAACATGACGGCGCAAAGCTTCGGGCACAGTTCAATCGCCCGAAGCATGATCAACAAATCGGACCATATGACCCCCAGAACGTGCCCGAACGTCCCGGGTCGGGACCATACTCAACACCTCAATATATACACGGACGGCTCCAAGATGGAAGGAGGAGTAGGAGCGGGCTTATACTGTACGGACCCTGAAATAAGGCTGTCCTTTAAGCTACCCAACGACTGCAGCATATTCCAGGCGGAAGTCTTCGCCATAAGGAAAGCTGCTGAAGTGGCTCAAAATATAAATCAACCACACGATGTGGACAACCTGTTCGTGGACAGCCAAGCGGCGATAAGATCCATGCAGTCGTCAACAGTCAGTTCCAAAAATGTGATGGCGAGCAGGGAGGCATTAGACAACCTTAGCACGACAAAGTCAGTGCGGATCTATTGGGTTCCCAGTCACCAGGGCATCGATGGCAACGAGACAGCTGACGTCCTTGCAAAGGAGGGCGTAGAGCTGGCGAACGACAGAACGGAGAACGTGCCTGTTTCCCTCCGAACCCTCCAAAGCGCCCTGGAGAAACAGGCGGATACGCGAGCAAAAAGCAGGTGGAGGAATACCAAGACCTGCCGAATCTCAAGAACTATGTGCAAAGAGCGCAACGAAAAACTCAGCCAGTATGTACTGCGTCTACCACGGAAAGACTGCAGACTGTTAGTGGGAATCCTTACAGGCCACTGTCTGGCCGCATCACACGCAACCACACTCGGAATACTCAACAGCCGTGCCTGCAGGAAATGTGATGAATCGGGGGCTATCGAAACCCTGGAACATCTTATCTGCAACTGCCCGGCTCTCTCAAGAGCGAGAAGAAGATACCTCGGTGCCCCAGTACTGGCATCACTAGGAGACGCCTCCAGCAGGGAACCAGGAGAACTACTTGCCTCCGCCAAAAACACCTCGATCCTTAAGGACATAAAAACCTCGTAACTTATCTCAAGGTTCATGCGCATCAACCGGACAACTAAGGGCCATATTGGCATATGCGTGGCCCCGTGAGGGCCGTCCGGGTTAACCTAACCTAACCTGATTTGCCTGAAAGTTTTCGTACGCATACTATTCGAAAATAAGTAAACACGTGTATCAGGACTTGGCCGAAAAAAAATTATTATATCCGTTACTCGTAGAGTAAAAGGGTTTATTGTATTCGTGCAAAAGTATGTAACAGCTAGAAGGAAGCGTTTCCGACCCTATAAAGTATATATATTCTTGATCAGGGTCACTAGCCGTGTCGATCTAGCCATGTCCGTCTGTCCGTCTGTCCGTCTGTCTGTCCGTATGAACGCTGAGATCTCGGAAACTATAAAAGCTAGAGGATTGGTATTTGGCATGAAGATTCTTAGAGTTCCTACGCAGCGCAAGTTTGTTTCAAGAAGGTGCAACGCCCCTCTAACGCCCACAATCGCTTATATACGATTTTAAAAATTTAAATATTTCGGAAAAGTAAAAATGCAGTTTTATTGTGTTTATCAATACCTATTTTCAAATCGGACCATTCGTTAAAAAGTTATGCGTGATCAAAGTTTCTATCTCCATCTCCCTCGCACTCCTTTTACCTGAGTAACGGGTATCTGATAGTCGGGGCACCCGACTATAACGTTCTCTCTTGTTTTTTAAACTAGAATTTTTGCCAAAAAAACGTCAATTTTGAAAAAGTACCCTCTTACCGAAAACCTGTATCTCCGGTTGTAGTAATCCGATTGACTTTGTAAATTTTATAGTCCTCTATATTCCTCTAAAACCTCTACTTTAAAACAAAAAAAACAAAATTTTAAATATAATATATATACGATTTTAAAAATTTAAATATTTCGGAAAAGTAAAAATGCAGTTTTATTGTGTTTATCAATACCTATTTTCAAATCGGACCATTCGTTAAAAAGTTATGCGTGATCAAAGTTTCTATCTCCATCTCCCTCGCACTCCCTTTACCTGAGTAACGGGTATCGGATAGTCGGGGCACCCGACTATAACGTTCTCTCTTGTTTTTTAAACTAGAATTTTTGCCAAAAAACGTCAATATTGAAAAAGTACCCTCTCACCGAAAATCTGTATCTCCGGTTGTAGAAATCCGATTGACTTTGTAAATTTTATAGTCCTCTATATTCCTCTAAAACCTCTTCTTTAAAACAAAAAAAAAAAAATTTTAAATAAGTTTTTAATTTTTTATAAAATTTCTTGTATAAAACTTAATTAAACCGTGACTGTCAACTACATCAGACGTATTTTTGTATCGCTCCGCCGAATGATTATAAAATATAGTGAAAATAAATAAATAATAATAATGGAGTGCCCAATGCCCGTTCCCCGACCCCCACGACCTTACAAACAATATAACAACAACTACCAGCACAATGCCCGTATTTACCACTGTGACTTCGACACTAACAACAACAACCAACACAACAACAACTACATCTACTGCAGTCACTCAGCGCCCGGCATCGTCAGTTCTGACCGGCAAGCTCCCCTTCCTCCAACATTACAAAAAATGCTAACGGAACGTTAATACAAACCGGAACCGATCGCTATGTGCAAATAAAAAGAAAATTAAGCCCGCAATCTTCTATAAAAACCAACGCCTCAAAAGTATCAAAATCAAATACTATTACTGTCCAGAAAAATCCGCTGACCAATAACAGATTTTCGATTTTTAGTGACACAAACGAAGATAATGCTGCCACTCAAACAACCACGGGTAAGAAACCAAGGCCACCACCGTTATATGTTCGTCACGGAAATTGTGCTGAGCTAGTCAAAAAAATAACTGACCTAATTGGAGCTAACAAGTTCTGTCACTTCTATAAAAAGAGGTAACATAAATGAAACCAAAATTCAGGTAAACGACGAACAAGATTATCGATCAGTGGCCAAATACGTAGATGAGGGAAAAACCAATTACTATACCTACCAACTCAAAAGTAGCAAAGGCCTACAAGTAGTTATCAAAGGAATTGAATCAACAGTTCCAACCATTGAAATAATAGATGGGCTTAAAGAAAAGGGTTTTAATGCCAAAACGGCTATAAACATAATAAACAGAAACAAAATTCCCCAGCCAATGTTCAAGATAGAACTGACGCC
>JBAMCF010001159.1:0-155137 GCA_037075285.1 Drosophila lutescens
ATAGAAACACCCGGAACACGAACTGGGAAAAGTTTACAAGGACAGTGACCTCGAAACTCGCGACTAGCCCAGGCGTAGTAAGATCCGAGAAAGACATAGAAAGGGGCCTAGAGACCCTGTCCATGGTATTACTGGATGTGTATCACGCATCATGCCCGACTTCAAGAACAAGGAAGAAGAACAAGCCACCATGGTGGAATCGGAAACTGACACTCCAAAGAAATAAAAGAGGAATACAAAATCCTACTTAGGGATTACAAGAAGGAAACACGCAGGGAACAGAGAAGCTCGTGGAGAAACTTCTGCTCCAGCATCGAGAATGTCCCGGAAACAGCTAGACTCCGGAAGCTGCTTTCAAAGCAATCTACCATATAGAGTCAGCTAAAACGCGACGACGGACAGTACTCTGAGGGCAGTGAAGAGGCCCTCACAGCAACTGGCGAAGAACGCCGTCCAAACGATCTAATAACAACTACGAAAATCTACTGGGCCATGGACTCCTTTGAGGGCTATAAGGCACCAGGACTAGATGGAATATTTCCAGCCATGTTACAGGCGACCAAGGAAAGGATCACCCCATGGCTATATGAAATATACTCGACATGTCTAAGCACGGGCTATATCCCAATCTAATGGAGGCCATCTCGGATTGTCTTCCTCCCAAAAGCGGGAAAGTGCAGTCACGCAAGCCCCAAGGATTACAGGCCGATAAGCCTTACCTCTTTCATACTCAAGACACTGGAAAAGCTGCTGGATCTACAATCAGGAATGATGTAGGAGGCTCATGTCATCCATCCAGCACGCCTACACCTACATCGCTAGTTGCAACCGTTGCCCTACACATTAAGGAATATTCGCTTGGAGTATTCGTAAATATATCCGGAGCATTCAACAATGTCAAGACGGATGCTATAATGGATCGCCTAGAAGCAACTAACACGCACCCCGCAATAAGCCTCTGGATAAGAAACCTGTTAAGCTGCAGGCGGGTACATTCAGAGTGGGGCACTGCTTCCATGGTAAAGGGGGCACATAGAGGCACACCACAGGGTGGGGTCCTCTCGCCTCTCCTAGGGAATTTTTTGGTCGATGATCTAATTAAGAGATTCGAGAGGAGAGCCCCAAAAATAACAGCCTACTCGGACGACATAGGCATAATTATTACGGGAGTTTGTCCATCGACCCTCAGCTCCATAATGGAATCAACACTCAGGGAGATATGTGAGTGGGCGGAAAGGGTGGGACTCAGTATCAATGCGGACAAGACGGACCTCATTCTCTTTACTAAGAGATAGAAGGTTTCGAAATGGACTCCTCGAAAATCGGCGCAACCAGGCTGACCCCGAAAACACAGGTCAAGTACCTAGGCACAGTACTGGACTGCAAGCTGGGTGAAAAAGGTCACCATTGCGCTATATGCATCCAAGAAGATGCTTAGCAGCACACGGGACCTGTCACCTACTCTGATGCACTGGATCTACATCTCAGTGGTGCGTCCGACTCTGCTGTACGGAGCCTTAGTGTGGTGGCAATCCACTGAAAAGACGACGTACACCGAGCTTATGGAGAGAATTCAGCGGCAGGCATTGGTCTGCATAACGGGGGCGCTGAAGTCAACCCCAACTAAAGCTCTAGAATCGATCCTCGGAGTCGACCCCATAGACATCCACGCACAACTGACTGCAGGAAACTGCAACGTTTAGTTTAATCGGCCGAAGCATGATCAACTAAACGGACTATATGACCCCCAGAACGTGCCCGGAGGTTAAAACAACCTCGTTCATGGGCCCAGACGACTGGAAAACGGGTCTGGACCAGACTTAACACCTCAATATATACACAGACGGCTCCAAGATGGAAGGAGGAGTAGGAGCTTATACTGTACGGATCCTGAAATAAGGATGTCCTATAAACTACCCAGCTACCATAAAGAAAGCTGCTGAAGTGGCTCAAAATATAAACCGACCACACGATGTGGTCAATTCGTTCGTGGACAGCCAAGCGGCGATAAGATCCATGCAGTCGTCAACGGTCAGTTTCAAAAATGTAACAGCGAGCAGGGAGGCACTAGATAACTTTAGCACGACAAAGCCAGTGCGGATTTATTGGGTTTCCAATCACCAGGGCATCGATGACAACGAGACAGAACTGACGAACGACAAAACGGAGAACGTGCCTGTTTTTCTCCGAACGCTCCAAAGCGCCCTCAAGAACTATGTGCAAAGAGTGCAACGACAAACTCAGCCAGTATGTACTGCGTTTACCACGGAAAGACTGCAGACTGTTAGTGGGAATCCTTACAGGCCACTGTCTGGCCGCATCACACGCAACCCCACTCGGAATACTCAACAGCCGCACCTGCAGGAAATGCGATGAATCGGGGGCTATCGAAACCCTGGAACATCTCATCTGAAATTGCCCGGCTCTCTCACGGGCGAGAAGAAGATACCTCGGTGCCTCACTAGGGGACGCCTCCAGCAGGGAACCAGGAGAACTTCTTGCCTTCGCCAAAAACACCTTTATTCTTATGGACATAAAAATCTCTTAACTTATCTCAAGGTTCATACGCATCAACCGGACAACTAAGGGCCATATTGGCCTATGCGTGGCCACGTGAGGTCCTTCCGGGTTAATGACCTAGTAAGAGTGGGAAATTGGTGTTCTCGGAATAATTTGCCTCTGAATTTATCAAAATGTTTCTTCGTTAGGTACAGTAAACGAATAACTAATGTCCTTTGGTCGTATTCCATTGATTCCCATATTCTGTCCTTGAGAAATGAATCCCTGGACCTAGGAGTTATGTTTGACACTAAATTTATGTTCACATTATTTATATAATTCCTAAGGCCTATGGTTTTTGTAAAAATAAATGCCGCGCAATTTAAAAATCCCTACACAAAATTAAGCTTACTTTCAGCCTTCATAAGGTCCAAATTGGAATATGCCTCGTTCATCTGGAATCCGACGGGTACTATACACATCAATCGGCTTGAGCGTGTACAAAAACAATTTCTACGTTTTGCCCTTCCTTCATTAAAGTTTAATGACCCGGACCCATCTTACTCTGCTCAATTTCGGCTTGTACACCTTTCTTCCCTAGAAGATCGGAGAACAACTAGTGCGTTAGTTTTTATATGTGACTTGCTGACTTCCGAAATTGACTGTCCTGCACAGCTGGGCAGCATAGGTTTATCAGTGCCTGGTAAATCTTTAAGAACATTTGAACCATTTTTTGTACCGGCCTATAGAGCCAACTATGCATACAATGAGCCTTTGTGTAGAGCCTTACATTTCTTCAATAAGCTTCCATCTCACATGCGGTTGGATCCATGCTCCCCCAGAGACTTAATTCAGAAAGCCTTCCACAATTATTTTTCTTCCCTAAGTATTTAGTTTAGTATTAGTTAAGTAGCCAGTAAAGGTATATACTGTTGGCGAATAATAAAATAGTTAAATAAATAAATATACGTAAAATATTGTACTTACCAAAACTGAGAGCATGCTTTCAAAGTCACCCGTGGCGGGGGATGCTTCCATATACTTTTCCTTAATAAAATAACGAGTATCGTTTCTCTCTATTGTCTCACCATCCTTTTGCCAAGATATGTCACAGCGCGGAACACACTCAATGCGACAAGTCAAAGTTGCATTTTGCGAAGAGTGCAGTATTCCTGTGTAAGGTGGCAAGTTCTTTATGAAAAATGGTGGCGCGTGTACCTCCAAGTTTACTGTAGCCATAACTCCTTTGCCCCCCTCGTTGTACGCATAGCAAGAATAATTGGTCCGACTATCTAGACCAACAGGCTCCACCGTCCAGTCCTTCGTCACAATGTCCTGCAGAGGACCCCGACCGCCGCGTAGCCAACGATATCTGTTGGGTTTCGAAACTATTTGAGCATCAAACGAAAATTTTCCCATTTTTCTGTAAAGGGCATAGGACGATGCGGAAACGATCGAATCGTTTTTTTGTTGCACCCCCGTGTAAAGAGTTAAGTATTGCGATTGTGGCGTGTAGGTGGTGAGCGTGAGTAATGTACAATGAGAATGGTTTAAATGTAAATCAATTAGAGCATGAGTTTCTTTGATTTCGTGAGCTAGGATAGATGCGCTGGCTTCTAGTTTTCTTGGCGATGCATTGGAGGGAAGTGATTTTTGAATTTTATTTAGCAGCAGCGCTTCAAAAGCAATGTCGGCTTCCTGCGGTTGCAATGCTTCGACGGTATGGAAATCAATTAGTGGTGCGTGTTGGGTTTTTGACTTTTTGTGATTATGGTTGGCCGGCTTTGTTACAAACCTATTCGAGTCTGGATATCCGGGATCATCTACAGAGCACGAGAAAGTCACGCTCTTTTTTTTCACGGCGACTAAAGGAAAATGAGTTAGAGCAGAAGGCCCCGGTTCGTAATGTACCTATTAAGAATGTGCATAGAAAAGATAAATGTAAAATACATTCACGTTCCTGAAAATAATTTAAACTAACCAATAGTTCTTTGTCTTCACTGCGTGGACCCCAGCCAGCAGAATTGTATCCTTCACAAGAATAATTGTAGAAGAAGCCACGTCCAATACTCTCCAATAAAAGTTTACTTGGATCTATGTGGCAAAGGTCTTCCTAAAAGTATATACAATTAAGTTAATAGTTAATTAAAAAATATTGCCATAAATATGTTAAACATTAATTTAGGATAATAATGTCCAGAAATAGATTTTCATTTTGTTTGTACATAACCAATATTTTGCAGAATATTAGAAAAATAACGTAGAAAATGTATTAAGTGTTTGCATACGTCAAATGAACAAGTGGTCCATTTAGGAGTTCATTTTTTGTTTAAGTACTTTAAATGTATTTGAAATATGTGTAAGTATACTCCTTAATGTACAATAAATACTCCTATTTTGATCCTAGCTTTTGTAGGTTCCGAGATCTCAGCGTTCATACGGACAGACAGACGGACATGCCTATATCGACTCGGCTAGTGACCCTGATCAAGAATATATATACTTTATAGGGTCGGAAACGCTTCATTCTAGCTGTTACATACTTTTGAACGAATACAATATACCCTTTTACTCTACGAGTAACAGGTATACAAAATTAAAGTTGTAAACTAGTGTATTTGAGGAATTTTTAACTTTGAAAATATGGTAAAGGAAAACTACAAAACTACTGCAGGCTCGAATTTTAAACAACTTTGACATAAATTGGTTTAAAAATATATTAAAGAAAAATAATCAAAAAATCGGATTTACTGGCTGTGCACTGTAACGAGTATAATAAATAAAACAAGAGAGAACGTTATAGTCGGGTGCCCCGACTATCAGATACCCGTTACTCAGGTAAAGGGAGTGCGAGGGAGATGGAGATAGAAACTTTGATCACGCATAACTTTTTAACGAATGGCCCGATTTGAAAATTTTCTTCTACATTTCGATAGGTATTGATAAACACAATAAAACTGCATTTGTACTTTTCCGAAATATTTAAATTTTTAAAATCGTATATAAGCGATTGTGGGCGTTAGAGGGGGCGTGGCACCTTCTTGAAACAAACTTGCGCTGCGTAGGAACTCCAAGAATCTTCATGCCAAATACCAATCCTCTAGCTTTTATAGTTTCCGAGATCTCAGCGTTCATACGGACGGACAGACAGACAGACGGACAGACGGACATGGCTATATCGACTCGGCTAGTGATCCTGATCAAGAATATACATACTTTATAGGGTCGGAAACGCTTCCTTCTCCCTGTTAAATACTTTTGCACGAATACAATATACCCTTTTACTATACGAGTAACGGGTATAAAAAATTACAAACACTCAATTAACTCTTTATACAATCTTTTATACAATTAAAAATACATATTTTAAAAATGATTCTAAAAAATCATATAGCTGCAGAGGTATACAAATTTCGGCTTGTCTCAGTGGCAAGTTACCACGCCCTCTCTAACGCCCACAAACCGCAAAGAACTGAGGCTCCCAAAGTTTGGAAACTAAAATAAAAATGTAATCTGAAATGTATTTGTTTCTTCAATACCTAATTGGTATTACCTATCGACTACATAAAAGTTTGCCACGCCCACTCTAACAGCCACAAATGCCCTTAACGCTAATACCAATCTAGCGCCTACATATCTGCCTTGCGTGGTCAGCGGTTCCGATGCCTTCCGCAAGATGGCTGGTGGTACCACTGACTGCTGCTAGGCGCCGTTGCTGTAATTCTTGATTTAATATTGGTTAGCTGAGTATCGGGAATCTAATAGTCGAGGCACTCGACTAAAGCGTTCTCTTTCTGGTTTATAAGACGACTTGGCAATTTTTATAAAAGTATATGTATGTCTTTATGTCCGTCTGTTTGTCCACAGACATCCACAATTTTTTTAATCGGACCATTTATCAAAAAGTTTGAAGCAATCAAAGTTTTCCCCAATAAATGGCGCTAGTTAGAAAAAACTGAATCTGTTGCTCTGGCCACCACATTTTTAAAGATAGGTCGTCAAAATGTTTCATATAGATTTTACTAGTGCCTATAAAGACCAAGTTTGCCCACGTCCACTTCTACGCCCACAGAACGCTGCAATGCTAGAATCGGTCTAGGGCCCGCATTTTTAAAGAGTTTGTAAAAGTGTAAATGAGGGTTTTGTTCGTTTATCAATACCGTCAATACCCATCCTCATACTCATTGTTCAAATCGGACCGTTCATTAAAAAGTTATACGCAATCAAAGTTTCAAATCTCCATCTCCCTCGCACTCCTTTTAGCTGAGTAACGGGTATCTTATAGTTGGGTGCCCCGACTGCCGTACTCCCTTGTTTGTTTACGTGAATGGCTTATTTTTATATTTTCTGAGTAACAAAATTACATACTCTTGTTTCTTCACAGTCTGGAAGTTCCTTAAGAAGCGTAGAGTTGGCGTACCACCTTACTTTGGTAAGTGCTAGGGGATTAGCATCTAAGACACTGCAAAAGAGGGTGACATTCGATTCATCACTTTCCTTTACAGGACCCTCTGGTATCATTAGAATCTCGACGCTTGGGACATCTAAAGTAAAAATATGAGTGAACTAAAGTTTGTATCGAAATGTTAGAGTTTCTTACACTGCACGTCAAGATTAATTTTCTGATCAGAAATTCCCTTGCCAATTGTATTTGACAATTGACAAGAATAATTTCCGATGTCATCTTTTTCCGTAGATTTAATAACGAGAGCTACATTCTCTGAATTACCGCCTTTATAATGATTCGTATCATTTACATTTACTAGATCATCATTACGGTACCTGAAGATATAAGAGCATATTTCAATATGTATTTTAATATTTTAGTAACAGTTATTGTATAAATACCTTTTTTAGGGGGTGCCCTTATTTTTCGAAATCATTGTCAGGGTTGTCAAGGATATGTTTATTTATGGTTATGGTTATTTATGTAATCTATCTATTACTAGGTTTTTGGCTATGTGAATCATGGTATCTTAAAAGCGTGATATAATGCTACATAAAATTATATAAGCAGGACTATCACCCCAGATATACTTATGATTTGAAATTTATAAAGAGCTTTGTGGGCGATGCCTCCGCAGCTCATGCATTCAACTTTCGTTTTTTATCGAAATCATCATATGCATCGCATAACAATAGTATGTATCGAATGCCGGGAAAACCGTGATTCAGTAATTACTTAAATACCTTCACAAAATATTAGAGAAAAAATTATTTTTCTTAAATATAGAAAAAAGAAAAATTTACTGTGCTTTAGAAATATATTCTATAAAGAGGAAACATTTTCTAAACTTCAGAAAAAATTCTCTATTAAACGAATTTTTTAGAATTTTTTTTCTGAAATGCAGAAAACTCCTCTTTTTTCTAAATTATAAGGTGATTTCTTCTAATCTTCCTTTTTTTATTTGAGGGTTAAAATCGCCATTGATTTTAGAAAAAAAAAAGACTAAACTTTTCTAAAAACAAAAAAAAATCGCCGACAAAATTATAAATATTTATACAAAATAGAAATATTGGTTTTCTAGAAAACAGAAAAAATGATTAATTATTTTTCTAACATTCAGAAAAAATGTGTCTGTTTTTTGAAATATTTTTCTAAAAAATAAAAAATGTAACCTTATTTGATCAGTTTCCCTTCTTATACACTTTTTAGAAATTTTTTTTAAGACTTAGAAAAAATTGTCTTAAATCGAAAAAAATTTCCTTTATTGGTAGCCTAGGGGTCTAACGCGTGCGTGCATGTATATGTTATTCAAGTTTATAGCCGCAAGTGTGAGTTCAATCCCACGTCGAGCCGAAAAACTCATGTTGTCTTTTTTTTTTTTTTTTATCCCTAATATTTACATATTAATAAAAAAAAATGTATTGCATTTTTTTTAATCATGAGTAGTTATATTTTGGTAAAAATGATGTTTAGGTTCTTCAAATTTGAAACATTCAATTACTGTTACTATTAAACCATAATAAAATATATATTGGCATATAAATATTAATATTAATCATGAAATATTTACGAGCAAAATTAAATGAATAACTAGGGGGAATAACTAGAAGAGAGCCAGATCAATTTGACTAAAAAGAGGAGAACAAAATGTGAATAGACTTTGTACAGCGCCTCACGTGATGCTTCCGTGGCGCAGCTAGTAGAGTGCTTGACTGCAAGCCGTGAGGCAAGCGGTTCGATTCCCGCGTGGGGCGACCCAAGATGTTTTTCTCAAAATAGTAAGTTATTGGGTTTTTATATTTATAATTTGTAATTTGTATACTCATTTCAGTTATTATTACAGTTCCAATTTGAAACTACAAGTGCATTTACATAAATGTATACATCATCCACCCATGTGCTCAATTAAAGGAAATTCGAATAATATGACAAACAAGAACGAAAAACAACAACACAAGGGCAGGGGACGTGGCGTCACAGAAACAACCGGGCATTATTCCGATTCCCGAAGCCCGAAAAAAGATTTTTGTATTTTCTGGATTTGAGGATTTTTTTTGTTTTTTAGAAAATATTTGTCTATATTAAAAAAAAGGTGTTTCTATTTTTTAGAAAACCTTTATTTCTAAATTCTAAGAAATAATTTTTCTACTTTCTAGCAAGAAATTTCTAAATTGCAGTCTTTTTTCTTTTGATTTAAAAAAAAAAATGCCTTTGATTTAAGAAACCTACTTTCTTCAATATAGACAAAATCGCCAGTAAAGCAAATTCATGGGCGATTTTCTAAAACCAAGGGCGATTTTAGTCGATTTTTTTTTGAGTGTACTAGAAAAAAAACTTTTACGCTGTTTATGAAGTGTGCTGGACTTCCTGCTAACTTACTGGGATTTATTTTTAAATGTCATGGCAGCCTAAAATAAATCAAAAAAGTTATCCCGAGCTTACTTACCATTCAACTTGTGTTAGAGATGCAGGATTCGCCACATATTCACAATTAAGAAGAACTATTTCACTGGTGTTGGTTATTATATCAGATGGGCTGACTTTGACAACGGGGGGATCTATTGTAGAGTAAAAGGATTTGTTATGTCATTAAAAAACTACGTAATATTTTGAACCGCTTTGAAAAAAAAACACAAGCGTTAGGATGATCCCATATATTCGATGATTCTATTCAGTGTTTTATGTGCCCTACGAAAAAAAGTGACATAGTATACGGGGTTTCGGTTCTCCTAAAATCTTCTTAGTTCCATTTTTATCATAGAATTTCCCAAGTAATGGATAGTACTCAACCCAACAAAAAACGTCAAAAAATTTTGTTTCATATGAAGTTTTTTGTTTTGGACGACTTTTTGTTGGGCACTAAAAAAATAAAAATTATATCTGTTGGGAAATTTAACAAACGAGAAAACGGACCTTAGAGTTTTTAGTTTTAGGGGATGGGGGATTGAGCTGCATAGGAACCCTTAGAATCTACATGGTTAATCGTAACTCATTTCGGCGTTCTCAGACGGACAGACGTATGAATATTTTCAAGAAAAAAAGGCTTCTTAAAAAAAGAACAATGAAAAAATCGCAGCAAAAACATTTTCTATTGCAAAAATCGCCTTTAAATTCAGTAAAGAATCCAATCTTTCTTTCTTATTTTTCGAATTTTATCGCTCTGGCGACGCTATAATTTCCAGCCAGATCTAGCTCTGCTTGCATGCACACAAAAATAAATTGCTTTGTAAAATTGACCAATGAAGATAGTTCAGTAACTATAAAAAATAGTACTTTAACAAAAAAAATAGTCGTCCATATTTTTTTTTTGCTTTGCGTACTATTAAATAGTTAAACTACTATTAAAATAGTTACGCTTACGGGATGTGTGTATTTTGTTTTTGTATCTTGAACTTATTTTAAATAGTTAGTCCACTATTATAAAATAGTTACCCTAACGTAACTTCTTTAATATAAAAGTATTCAACAGTAATTTTAGAAATCTTCTGCGATGCCTTATATATAATTCCCAACTAGGTCTAGGCCTTCATGAACCAAGCCCCAGTCAGATTCTGAGTCTTCTGAGTCTTGATACAATAGCTGGAAGTCAAGTGCAACCCTCACCTTTATATTTTATAAATTACTGTGAAATAACTATAAATAATTGTATATTTACTATAAAAATAGTAAATTAACCACAATTTATGGTTGGGGCACATTCTACCCTTTTTTACAGTTGCATATTTTTTAAAGTTAACGAATTGACAATTTTTGTGGGACTGTGTGACAATTATAACTGTTAATTTTACCAAGTTTTTTTTTGTGTGTGGTAACCCATTTCGATCGTTCCGCGATTTCGCTGGTGAAACCTTGAAACAAGAAGGAAACCACCTTTACAACAAAAATATCATGTCTTGTACTAAGACATATTTTTTTCATTTTAAAAGCGCCTTTCTAATAAAATCTTTTTTCTTAAGATACTTAATTTCTTGAAACAAGAAAAAACCACCTTTAAAAAAAGAATTTTATTTCTTGATCTAAGAAATATTTGTTATTGTCTTAAAATTATTAAATCGAAGGTCTGGTCGCCTTTGACCAAAGTTCAAGAAAGCATTTTTTAGACTTTTAGAAATTCGGAGGTAGGTGTCACAGAATCTGTAGAGTTTTCTAGGAGTTTCGGAGTAAACTTGCTCTTATATTAGGAACATTTGCTTCAAGGCCTAATATTCGGTTGGTTTAAAATCGTGTACTTGATTTTCAAACGGTTTCTGTGACACCGAGATTTGCTTTTGGGGGGAAAATTTGTTGGAAGAGATTTCTGTGACACACCCGATTCCATGCATTTTTATCAGCAATGCACTATGGACAAATATTCAGTTTTTGAGGCATAAACTCCAATTTTAAAGATAACAATCTAAAATTTTATTATATACTTTTAAGACTAAGATGTAATTTCGGTTTTTGTTGCTTTTTGAATCGGACCACATCTTAATCCTACGCCTACAACGTATATATACTTTTAAATGCAAGGATCTAAAAAAAAAATTATTTGTTAATAAATATTTAATATTCAATACCTTTCGCAACAAAACTGAAGTATCTTCTTGTTTGATATTTTTTGCCAAATAGAAGCAGCATGCAAAAGCAATGGCATCGAATTTTCTTTTTTTTTCGGCAATTTAGATGCCAGCTTACGCTTTAACCGTGGTTCTGCATCAGTATAAGTGAGGCATTTGCGAACAGGTTTGTCACTTCGCGTGTCCTTTTCCAAAAATGAAATTTTTATGTTCGATGAAAGCCACTGCGAATGTTTTTCCTTGAACCTGTCCATAATTCTGTGCCAATTTTTGCAAATTGCGATTATATATAATATAGAAGGCAAAAAACTGCTTAAGTTTCTTTTTAACTATTTGTTTGTCCGGACTATCGCTTAATTCGATTCCGTTCACCGTTTGCAAAACAAATTTACCTTGCCTATACCATCCTATACTCACAAGTTACAATCCACAGAAAGCAAAAATACATTTCATATTTGTCATCTAAAAACTAAGCAACAACAAATGGACAAATGGACAAAAAATCACATATAATAAACATTTTCTGTTTATATTTCATTTTACAAACCTTCACTCTTTGTATCCATATTTAAAATTTTTTGGTTTGCTTAAAATAGCCAGTGAAATCGAGGTGCGAAAACTACAAAGTTTCCCGTCTCTTTTTGTAAACGTGTTACCCTATTTCAAACTTTCGACTTTCTTAAGGGAAAAAATAGCGAAAGACGCCAAATAAAGTTGTTTGAAAATGGATTTAGGGTTCTTTTAAGTATTGTAAATAACCACAGAAGGCCATTTATGTAATACTGAAGAACAAACAAAATTGAAAAAATGCCTAACTTTCAAATTTTGGAATGTACATCGCGGCGCATTTCTTTTATTTTTCTTTAAATTTCTTAAAATACTTATTTTTTTATAATCGATATATATTAACAAATATTTTATTTCTTATAATCGAAGCCGAAAGCCACAGCAGCCACGGTGGCTTCAGTTTGAAAATAAAATAAAATTTGTCAAAATAATTAATAAATATTTTACAACGAAAAAATCTTACGGTTATTTGATTATCCCACAACAACATGCATTTCCGCCGAAAAACTTCTGCACTTAAATCCTTAAGAAATTGCGGTTCATGGAGGGTAACTTTTTGTGATTTACATCCTAGTTCATTAATTTCTTTGTCTTTGTATTACAAATTTGGAATCGATCGGTGCATTACTTGTTTCGATCGGACTATCGTAGCAGATATCTAATTCTAGACCTGGTTGATGTTTACGTGCATTCCACCCAAATTTTGCCTTAAAAGATTTTATTGTCCCCCCTTCGGCTTGTCGAACTAGACTATGGAACTAGAGCGCTGCCTCTTTAAACTTATACATTTCTGTAATTTTTTGGTTTTTTTTTAGCACTTACATAAAACTTCCAATGTAAGGACAGATGAAATGGGTTTTTCTCGATTGATTTGTAAAACAACATTTTCAGCTTCGCAGCGAAAAACGCGGTCATTTTCAAAGCGTGTGGCATTAAAAATCAGTTCCGATTGCGTGTGGTACGTGCCATCCTTCTTTTCAAACTGTGGAAAAATAGGTTAGATATATGATATATATATATTTATATATATATATATTTACCGATTTAATCCGAATTTCAGTTATGTCATTTTCATCAGGATTAATTAAGATTGATGAATTATACCACGTAAGGTTAACAGCTGGTCGAGCACCTTGGATCTAGTATGAAATAAAAAGTTTTATACATTAAACGAAATAATAGTCTTCCATGGTCCCTCCAAAAGAAATCGCAGGCCACTTCTGGCTGCAGTTAATGATGATCATCCAGCAGGCGCAAACCGTAGACGCCTTGAAGCCGTAGCGCCACAAGCACTCCTGCCAAATAAGGCCATTTTTGTCTCTCGACTAAGGCCCGAAATTAAAGGTCACCTAAGCGACGAGCTCCAAGCCTCTCCTGAACACTTTATTGTTACAAAATTTAATTTTGCTTACAAAAGAAATGTTTCATCATTTAATATAATTCTGCCTGATACACATTTTCCGCGTGCTTTAAATCCTGCACTATGGCCAGTCAATACGATTGTACACGAGTTTGATCGGAAACAACCATCTACAAATACAAACCCGTCAGTTCCAAAAAACTAGATTTTGTATTACATTATCAAAATGTCCGTGGCCTTCTCAGTAAGCTGTCTAGATTGCATGCATAGCGCTGCTTTCGATTCCAACGTTATTGCCTTTACTGAGACTTGGCTTAATCCCACGGTATCTGATAATGAAATACTTACCAATAATTTTTATACCCGTTACTCGTAGAGTAAAAGGGTATATTGTATTCGTGCAAAAGTATGTAACAGCTAGAAGGAAGCGTTTCCGACCCCATAAAGTATATATATTCTTGATCAGGATCACTAGCCGAGTCGATCTAGCCATGTCCGTCTGTCCGTCTGTCCGTCTGTCTGTCTGTCTGTCTGTCTGTCTGTCTGTCTGTCTGTCCGTCTGTCCGTATGAACGCTGAGATCTCGGAAACTATAAAAGCTAGAAGATTGGTATTTGGCATGAAGATTCTTGGAGTTCCTACGCAGCGCAAGTTTGTTTCAAAAGGGTGCCACGCCTCCTCTAACGCCCACAATCGCTTATATACGATTTTAAAAATTTCAATATTTCGGAAAAGTAAAAATGCAGTTTTATTGTGTTTATCAATACCTATCGAAATGTAGAAGAAATTTTTCAAATCGGACCATTCGTTAAAAAGTTATGCGTGTTCAAAGTTTCTATCTCCATCTCCCTCGCACTCCCTTTACCTGAGTAACGGGTATCTGATTGTCGGGGCACCCGACTATAGCGTTCTCTCTTGTTTTCTCTATAGACGTGACCGTCCCTTTAAACGAGGTGGGGGTGTCCTAATCGCAGTGAAGTCTGAAATATCATCCCAAGTTCGTTTCAGTCAAAATAAGTCTTCCTAACTGCATCATATTTGTAACCTGCTCCTATACTCCTCCAGGCTCTGAGCCTTCGATCTATAAGCGACACCTCTCCGCTATCCAGAATATCTCCTCATATGCGTCTGATTCGGACCATCTTATAATATTGGGTGGCTTTAATATTCCGTACCTATCCTGGTCTCCTTGTGTCGATCTAATTGCCCTAGTTCCTGGCGATCAAAACGACTTTGTCGACGGTCTTATTGACTTATATCTTGGTCAAGTTAACTAAATGCGGATGAACGATTTTAAGATCTTATGTGTCTGACCTTTGTGATGCCATTGTCACACGTACCACTCCATTGACCACTCTTGAGGACTCTCATCATACTGCACTCCAACTATCCATTAGTGGCATTTTTCGAGTACCTAATACCTTTGGCCCCATTGCGGACTCGTTGTTTTCGGCATGTCAATTATTTGCAAATGTCGAGATCCCTATCTTCAGTGGACTGGTCTCGTCTTGATAGTCTTCATCTTGATGAGGCCATTTCTAATTTTTATAATGTCCTTTATTCCATATTTAATGAATTAGTCCCCTCCACAGTTGTTAGGAACTTTAACGGCCCTCCATGGTCTTCCAAACACTTGGCTCATTTAAAAAATATAAAAACTAAGCTTTATAGGAAGCTACCTCCTACGCTGTAAAAATGAATTTCGCAGCAATCCTAAATTATTTTACTCCTTCGTCAACTCTAAGCGCAAAGCCAACAAATTTTCTCCATCACTACAACTAAATAATGTATCTGCATCTAATGATCAACCTGTTTGCGGATATTTTACAATCCAACTATTCCACAAATAATCCCAGGATCAATTGTAGCTACTCCTAGCACCTACCACACACTGACGCCATTTCAGCCCTCTAATTGATGGAGGAGAAGTTCTACGTAGCCTTTCCACGATTAAATTATCATTCTCTGCGGGTCCCGATATGGTTCCAAGCTGTGTCCTCAAACATTGTTCCATACCACTGGCAGTTCCATTAACTATGATTTTTCAAAAGTCGATTGCTAACGGAACATTTCCAGCTATTTGGAAATAATCCTTTCTTATTCCGCTACATAAAAAAAATAGTAAAACTGATATCAGCAACTATCGCGGCATAGCCAAACTTAGTGATATTCCTAAGCTCTTGGAAAAACTTATTTGCGATTAGCTTCAGCACCAGTGTCGCTCCATAATATCCTCTAAACAGCACGGTTTCACAAAGTGCCGGTCTACAACAACTAACCTGCTTGAGTTTACGACCTTTATTAGTCAAGGCTTTTAATCCACAAAGCAAACTGGTGTAATCTTTACTGACTTTAGTAAAGCCTTTGATTCGGTGAACCATGAGCTACTGATCCACAAGCTCCTCCTCCTCGGATTTCCTCCTACTCTTCACACAAAAAAAAACTATGTAAAATCAACATAGAAAAATAGTTCACTATTTTCTGAATTTTTCATTTATTTTGTTGCTTTATTTTTTTGGTCATTGTAGAAACCCTATTTACGAAATTTTCATGTATTTTGTTGTTTTATTCATTTGGCAAATTAATAGTAACGTCTCAATTAATATCGTATCAAAACTATTTTATTTGTTCGAGTATATTTTGTTGTTTTATTTTTTGGGGCATTGAATAGTGACACCATAATTAATATCTTAGCACAACTATTTTTTTCCTTCATGTATTTTGTTGTTTTAAAAATACAATTATAAATTGTAGGTCAACTATTTTTCTGGCCTTAGGGTGGTTAGAGTATCCGACTCATAATCTCTGGGTTGCGAGTTCAAATCCCACTTTTGCAACTGATGTTTTTCGTTTTTTTTTTGTTGTAAAATGTTGATTTCAAGTCTATAAATTTCCTCATCATTCTTCTGTAGCCTACTGGTTAAAGTGCTCGACTCCTATGTTTGCGGCCCCGGATGAGGATCAATTGCTATCAGCCGCAGAACAGGCCTTGCGGGCGGACGGGAAACGGGATTCAGGTAAATTAATTAATGAATTATCCACGGGTACTATAATTAAGAAAGCTAAATTATCTTATAATGGCACTTCAAAACGCCTTTCAGCAGATCAAGCACTTTCCTTTATGATAGACACTAAATTGTCAATGCACCAATACAATACCTTGGGGTAGCATACAAAAATTATCTGTCCAAAATTGTATCCATGTTTATAGCAAGTTTGCGATCATTACGAAAAACTAGACACTTAGAGCTTCAAAAGATGTGTCCCAACTTTTATCAAAAGATGAATACACTGACGACAGCTGTGACTCGGATTCAAACTAGCTTGGCAAAAACAATTTAGTTACATTTTTCTTTGAAGTTTGAATTGTCACCAATTTAAAAAAAAAATCTTAAAAATGTAAACCAAAGTTTTTTTGTTTTTGTAATCAATTATCTTCAATTTAAACCCTTATTTTCAGCTGCTCATCGAAGTTACAGCTAAAATCATGAGCATATTATTAAAATCAGACAATTTCAAAAAAAAAATTGGTCTCCAAAAGTAAAAAAAAATATTTTTAAATGGTCAAAAATTATAACAAAAAATACAAAAATTTTTAAAAGTTTGGAAATTTCTAAAATATTTTTTTTGGGGTTATTATCTTTAAAAAAACAGATTTTTTCTTTTTATTTTCCAACATTATTTTGAAGTCAATTGCAAAGCCTTCGAGGAACGTTACAAAATGTCAACATACTTTTTAAACCAGTCTAGACCCAGTACAGTACGAAACTTACTTTCGCTGTTAACGGTATAGAGTAAAAGAGTTAATTTTCATAAAATTGTATAGGACTCTTTGCAGACTAATCCTTCAATCTAAAATGGAGTACATTTGTTGTGGTTTTTGTTTCTAACTTTTCTTTGCTATTAAAAATGCGGCTATAGCTGTTTGACACGGAGGTCCATATTTTTGTAAGTTTATTATTTTTCTTCCATGATTTCTAAAATTTGAATATTCCTTAAAAATTTTGCGTTGTCAAATTTTTGTTTTGACGCCCTTAACCGCCATTTGGGCCATTTTGCTCAGTTTTACTGCAATCTGGCTCAACGAGCTCTCGCTTTCAGATTCGACCATTAGCGCAACCAATACTGCGACTATGACCAATAGTTCTACCAACCTGCAACCATTTTCACCCCAAAAGGAATGTTTGAATTTTGGCCAAATACCACGAAGATTAAAGACCAACAAAATATTTAATAAGAGAAACGTGTTGGGAATGAAATTTGCCTTCAGAAAAAAATTGTTCAAAAAATATCGCGAGCGACCAATGTCCAATAAAGTGTCCCGAACAGAATGAGACTATTTTTATACCCTTGCAGAGGGTATTATGATTTCAGTCCAACAAAATATTTAATAAGAGAAACGTGTTGGGAATGAAATTTGCCTTCAGAAAAAAATTGTTCAAAAAATATCGCGAGCGACCAATGTCCAATAAAGTGTCCCGAACAGAATGAGACTATTTTTATACCCTTGCAGAGGGTATTATGATTTCAGTCAGAAGTTTGCAACGCAGTGAAGGAGACGTTTCCGACCCCATAAAGTATATATATTCTTGATCAGCATCACTAGACAAGTCGATCTAGCCATGTCCGTCTGTCCGTCCGTCTGTCTGTCTGTCCGTCTGTCCGTCTGTCTGTTTCTACGCAAACTAGTCTCTCAGTTTTTAAGCTATCGGGATGAAACTTTCCTAAAAGTCTTCTTACTATTGCAGGTAGTATATAAGTCGGAACCGACCGGATCGGACAACTATATCCTATAGCTCCCATAGGAAGGATCGGAAAAAAAACGTTAAAAAAATTCTAGCTTCGGTGTTTTTTGAAGTATTACCTTCTAATCTTGGGAATATTATTTTTTATATATTTCTGAATTTCGAATTAAATATTTAAATTTAATATTTAAATCGGATCACTATATCATATAGCTGCCATAGGAACGGTCGAAAAATTAAATGGAAATTAATAGGAAAAAAATTATATCTTTGTTGATTTTTATTACATTCTCTTCTACTCTTGGATATGACTATTTTTAAATATTTCCGAATTTCGATTTTAATTTTAAAAAGATCGAACTACTATATCATTTAGCTGCCATAGAAACGATCGAAAAATTAATGTGAAATAATTGGAAATTTAACATTTTTGCGATTTGTAAATTAATAGAATGATCTGCAAGGGTATATAAGCTTCGGCTTGCCGAAGCTAGCTTCCTTTCTTGTCAAAAATTTGACATTGACGGAAATTGGTTCGTAATTTCTTCAACTGATGGCGCTTAAAGCTCAAATTTTTAATGCAGCCCTCTGGTGTCCTAAGGAACCTTCAGTAAACACGGCGCGCAATTTAAAATAGCCGTTTGGCCGCTAGGGCCACATATTATTGTTATATATTGGAGCCCCTTCTCCCCTAAGTACTTTATAGAGTCGAAAACGGATCCTTCATTGCGCAGCAAACATCTGACTGACATCACATCCTAATTTACATCGTGCAGTTGAATCACAATCAACCGCATTTAAATTTGTTTAATAAACAACACACAGTAATAAGTCGAATATTGCAAGAGCCTCTATTAGATATCGATATACTTACATCGCATGTTAAAACCACTTTGCTGCCTTGCACTGTATGATGTTTCACTCCATTTATATCGATCCTTGTTGGACGAACTGTTGAATAAGAGAAGGGAAAAATTAGAATACAGTAATAAACAAGAAAGGAAGCTAGCTTCGGCCAGCCGAAGCTTATATACCCCTGCAGATAAAAGAAATACCTTTTTAAGTTGTCAGAAATTAAAACGCCTACTTCCTGCAAAGTTACAATGAATTTTCTTATATTTGTTTGATTATTCGTATGGGAGCCTTAAGATATAGTGGTCCGATCCGGCTCGCTCCGACATATGTACTACCTGCAATAGAAAGAAGACTTTTGGGAAGGTTTCATTGCGATAGCTTTTAAACTGAGAGACTAGTTCGCATAGAAACGGACAGACGGACAGACGGACAGACGGACAGAAGGACAGACGGACAGACGGACATGGCTAGATGGACTCGGCTATTGGTGCTGATCAAGAATATATATACTTTATGTGGTCGGAAACGTCTCCTTCACTGCGTTACAATATCTGCCTGAAATTATAATACCCTCTGCAAGGGTATAAAAACAAGAAGAAACGCTTTAGTCGAGGGCCTCGACTATAAGATACCAGTTACTCTCATAATAAATTTCAAAAAAATGGATTCGCAGTCTTTTTCAGTTAAATACCTTGTAAATCCACGCTAAATTTTGTTACAGTTGTATTTGGTATGGCTGCAGAGTTCACGCGACATTCAATGTCCTGAGCAAGATCTTCGCGGGACAATTGCCAATCCAACTCGAGTGTTGACGTATAAAGTCCATCGTTCAAATCATGAGTCGGAGAATCTGTAAGAGTCAAATGTCAGTTTGAACGTTTTGATTTTATTATTATTATTATTAGAAGGCGTGTCAATTCCTGTACAGAAGAAAATGGACTAACATAAAGTTAGGATTGAATGCCCTTAACTTATTTATGTATATTGGTATTTAGACAACTATTGTAATTGTAATACTTACAAGTTGTTAGTCGCTTGTCCCCACGGAACCAGCCGACTTCTGGTTGAGGGCGGGTGTTCTTTACAGTACATGTTGCTTTGAGGGACTGGCGTTCCTGCATGGGTCCAACTACGCTGCCGTTCTCGATTCGGTCGCCTTTTGCATCCAAAATAACAACCTCAGCGGGTGGCACTGAGTATGTGTATGTTTATTTATTTGTTGATTTGTGTTGTTTGTGTGTGAGTGCCGTATAATTTTAAGAGGATAAATATTTTAATTGGAATCTCAAATAAATTTTATAATATTTGGTTTTGTGTTGAATATATATTTTTAAAAGTTATCCCCAAACATAGTTATACCTAAACATAAATGTTTAATACAAATGATTTATTTCTTGAGTAAATTACATTTTCTAACATTTCTTTAATAAACAATGACTCTTTAAAAATATAGTTTTAAATATTATTCAACTATTTATTTGCATTTGTTCATTGAGTTTGATTTTAAACCCAAACACACCCAATGGACCTTACATTATTTAAGGAATTTATTTACCAATGTTTTCTACGTTATTAAAACGTAGATTTGTTTATAATATTCACGGAAAAAATTATAAAAAAGGGCGGGTTTTAAATGGTGTGCATTTGGAGTCCATATGCAATATTGGGTTAATTAACATTGTACGAAATATTGAAGACGATTAATAGTTGTTGGCCACAGATGAGGTGATTTGTATTTTTGCAGTGGTACATGATTAATGTTTTGTATGGATTTTAAACAATGTTAATGTTAATATATTGTAGTAATGGGTCATACGTATTATAAGGAGTTTCCAAGTCGAGGTTGACAATCGGTTTGATATTGTTTTTCAAAGAGAACAATTTGTAAAGGTAAATATTTTTATGAGTTTTGACGCGTGTTTATGTAAAAATGAAAGAAAGAGAAA
Organism: Drosophila lutescens; assembly: GCA_037075285.1. Lineage (NCBI taxonomy): Eukaryota > Metazoa > Arthropoda > Insecta > Diptera > Drosophilidae > Drosophila > Drosophila lutescens. Next base: position 20,975 of record JBAMCF010001159.1, read on the forward strand.
GAGATTTGTTAAAGGCTAAAAGGCTGCGTGTCAACAGTATAGTGGGAAAAATAATGATTATTTTTAAACAGGCAGTTTAGACAACAGGATTAAATTTCATACCGGGAGAGAAACCGAAACCAGTCTTCTTTCTAAAAAAATGTTTCTCTTAGAAATGCAGTGACGATGTAAAGCAACACAGCGACAAAAAAAATAAAGCAAAAGCGACAAATTTTTCAACGTTTTGGTAGGTATTACTAAACCGAAAATAATTGCATTTACACTTTTACAAAATCCGTAAGGATGTAGGCGCCATACATATTTAAAGGTCGTTTAAGGCGGTTGTGGGCGTTAGAGGGGGCGTGGCACCTTGATGAACAAAACTTGCGCTTCTAGCGCATCTCGATGAAACAAACTTGCGCTGCGTAGAAAGCCCAAGAATCTACATAATTAATACCAACTTTCTAGCTTTTACCATTTACTCGTTGAGTAAAAGGGTATATCGTATTAGTGCAAAAGTATGTATCAGGTAGTGATCAGGATCACTAGCCGAGTCGATCTATCCATGTCCGTCAGTCGTCTGTCTGTATGAACGCCGAGATCTCGAAAACTACAAAAGATTGAAAGTTGGGACTAACCACATATATGTATTCTTGGGCTTTCTACGCAGCGCAATTTTGTTTCAGCCGGACGCCACGCCTGCTCTACCTATCGAAATGTAGAAGAAATTTTACAAATCGGACCATTCATTGAACAATTTTAAGTTCTGAGTAAAAGGGTATATAGTATTCGAAGGAAGTGTTTTCGACCCTATAAAGTATATATGTATATTCTTGATCAGGGCCACGCCAACTTCAATTAAGCCAATCGATAGTTATTGAGCTTTTCGCGGTTTCTGGGAGCTACAGGAGGCGTGGCACCTTGATGAAACAAACTTGAGCTGCGTAAGAACCACTAGAATTGGTTTCCTTAATGCCAATTTTCTAGCTTTTGTAGTTTTTGAGATCTCAGCGTTGATTATAATCATAATTCATAATAAAAATATCAATTTGAAAATTCCCCTGCCACAGCTGCCATTTGCGACACCTACCTGGACAGCAGTCCGTTAGCTTACGGCTGCCCACAAAAAAACACACCAGGATCAAATCGATATGCACATGGTAAGTTTCTCGGATTTATAATTATCTGGGATAATATCAATTTGCCGATTTAGCTCTCTCGGAGATTCTCTGACTTCGAAAAAGAGAGTGGTAATCATTTAGGGACTTAAGCCTAAATATTAAAACGTTAATATTTAATTCTGAAGATAATTACAAAACCTATTTTTGAAAACCGATTTCAGTGCTGGTCCCCAATTTAATTCAGATGAACTGGAGACAATCACTGTTATGTTAATATTTATTAATGGGGTATTACAAGTACTACAATATATTGTTTAAGTCCCACTTAAATTAAAACTCATGCACTTTTGCACCAGAATCAAATACTCTACGAAAGGAAAATTTCTATTACAGCACTGCATAAATCAATAGGACTCTATTCACAGTAATTGTTTAAAAGGATTAGGCATTGTTACCACTGCCATTAGCTGTTAAATGATTCCATATCATGAGCAATTAAAGTGAGCATTGACATTGGATTCAACACAATGATTGGCCGAAAAATTTCAAACATTTGAATTTCGGAACTGTATAACTTTAATTCATTTTTTATAAATAGAATATAAAGAACTTTTTTTTTTGAGCTGTGATAATCACCTGTTTTTTCCTAGTCAAGAGTTGTTCGTTCAAACTTGGAATATGCAAGTTTCTGATCACGGGAAAAATAGTCAGCATAGTCAAAATTGTTTTCATGAAAAATAACAGTAAAAGCCTTTTTTTTTGCATCTTAGAATATATTAACTTATACAAACAGATTTTTAAATTATGATTACACTGCTCGACAGTGTTTTTGGTGCAGGCCTATGGGCATTAAGGGCTAGTGCTCAACCCAACAAAAAATTGTCCAAAACAAAAAACTGCATATGAAACAAAATTTTTTGACTTTTTTTCATATGAAGTTTTTTGTTTTGGACGACTTTTTGTTGTGTTGAGTACTAGCCCTAATCGAAACTATCTGACGCCATTTTTATGGCGGGATATTGAAGTATTTTTAAATTTTCGCCACCTGTTTCAAATATTTTTTTTACGTTTTATTCAAAAATTACGTTAACGAAAAAAATTATTAAAACACAAAAGACCCGTTTTACAAATATCGTTTATTTTTGTCTGAAACATTTTTTGATTTTCCTCATATTTTCGTAAAAAACATCAAAAAACCAAAAATGATACTGTTTGTTTTAAGTTGCGCCAACTTTGACTATTTTTCCTGTTATCAGGACCCAAAAACACGTCGATATGGAAAGTTTGAACGAAATAGGACGTTGGAGCTAAACGGAAGTTTATCCCTTGATATCAAGTTAGCAGGGCATCCCATAACATCATTAATTATGATGTTATGCTAATTAACATTAGCTGAGTGACGGGTATTTGATAGTCGGGGCATCCCAAGAGTGTTCCTCTTGTTATACCCGTTACTCGTAGAGTAAAAGGGTATATTGTATTCGTGCAAAAGTATGTAACAGCTAGAAGGAAGCGTTTCCGACCCCATAAAGTATATATATTCTTGATCAGGATCACTAGCCGAGTCGATCTAGCCATGTCCGTCTGTCCGTCTGTCTGTCTGTCTGTCTGTCCGTCTGTCCGTATGAACGCTGAGATCTCGGAAACTATAAAAGCTAGACGATTGGTATTTGGCATGAAGATTCTTGGAGTTCCTACGCAGCGCAAGTTTGTTTCAATAGGGTGCCACGCCCCCTCTAACGCCCACAATCGCTTATATACGATTTTAAAAATTTCAATATTTCGGAAAAGTAAAAATGCAGTTTTATTGTGTTTATCAATACCTATCGGAATAGTAGAAGAAATTTTTCAAATCGGACCATTCGTTAAAAAGTTGTGCGTGTTCAAAGTTTCTATCTCCATCTCCCTCGCACTCGCTTTACCTGGGGGTAGAGCGATTGGTATTTGGCATGAAGATTCTTGGAGTTCCTACGCAGCGCAAGTTTGTTTCAATAGGGTGCCACGCCCCCTCTAACGCCCACAATCGCTTATATACGATTTTAAAAATTTCAATATTTCGGAAAAGTAAAAATGCAGTTTTATTGTGTTTATCAATACCTATCGGAATGTAGAAGAAATTTTTCAAATCGGACCATTCGTTAAAAAGTTGTGCGTGTTCAAAGTTTCTATCTCCATCTCCCTCGCACTCCCTTTACCTGAGTAACGGGTATTTGATTGTCGGGGCATCCGACTATAGCGTTCTCTCTTGTTTTGTTTTATTATCTTCTTCCAAATTAAGTCAAATAAAAAATAGGTCATTGCCACCTCTAGAAAGAATAGTACACGTTCATATAAAGAGACAGACGGACATGGCTTGATCGACTCGACTTATGACCTAATCAAGAGTATACAGTTGCGGCAACAAAAATAGCACCAACGTGTAGGCACTTTTTTTTTTAAAGATTCTATAAAAAATAAATAACGTGCTTAAATTAAATTGTTAAAAGTTTTAAGCATTAGTAATTAAACTCTTAACAAATGAAAAAAAGAATCAGATTAATTTGACAGTCAGAACGGAATCAACATTGAGAGAACATTCAACTCAAAATCAGATCATTTGTGCTTACACGGTTTTCAAAAACGAATGTTTTTAATTCAAGTACAATGTTCTTGGGTTTAATACCCTTACAGAGGGTATTATAATTTCAGTCAGAAGTTTGCAACGCAGTGAAGAAGACGTTTCGGTCATTTTACTCTTCGAGTAACGGGTATAAAAACGGTATGTATGGGACCTAAACTCGGGGTCCCAAATATAATGTAAAACTAGAATTGGTACGTGAACATTTTTGATTAGTAGACATCGGATTATATGCAAAATCATATTTTTAACGGCTTGTCGAAATCAAATTTCGATTGGACTGAAATTCGTTTTACGTTAAAATAATAAGATTAGGCCTTTGCCAGAACGCTTAAATATATAAAGTCATTAACAAGGGCTTTTGTTTTGAATACAAATGCTAAGAAAAAACTAAAATTTAAAAAAAGGTAACCAGCTAATAGTGCCTGTTTTCAAAAATTATATTGATTGGTCCTACTCTTTAAATTATAGAAATAAGCAGTAGTTTATTGAAAATGTTTAAAAACTAACATACGATTTTCGTGACCGATTTCCTTAAGATACGGTGGTGCGATTGCAGCTATTTTTATGTATACCCTGTCTGTCAACTGCAGAAATACATTTTCAATATTTTAACCATTAAGCTCGAAATCTCTGTGCCTGTAAGAGACAGAAACATATTCGACATATTTTGCATATTCTCAACATATTTTACATATTCTCGGCATATTTTGCATATTCTCGACATATTTTGCATATTCCCATGCATAAAAAAATGCATATTTGCAATATGTCGTTTTCATTCGAATACAAATAGAATATAGTGCCTAAATCCAAAATTTGGCGGTATTTGAAGCAAAAACAAGAAAGGAAGCTAGCTTCGGCAAGCCGAAGCTTATATACCCTTGCAGATCATTCTATTAATTTACAAATCGCAAAAATGTTAAATTTCCTATTATTTCACATTAATTTTTCGATCGTTTTTATGGCAGCTAAATGATATAGTAGTTCGATCTTTTTAAAATTAAAATCGAAATTCGGAAATATTTAAAAATAGTCATATCCCAGAGTAGAAGAGAATGTAATAAAAATCAACAAAGATATAATTTTTTTCCTATTAATTTCCGTATAATTTTTCGACCGTTCCTATGGCAGCTATATGATATAGTCGTCCGATTTTGATAAAAATTTATTCGAAATTCAGAATTAGATACAAAATGGTATTTCCAAAAGTAGGAGGTGATATGTTCAAAAACACCCAAGATATAATATTTTTTACATTTTTTTCCCGACTATTTCTATGGGAGCTATATGATATAGTTGTCCGATCCGGCTCGTTCCGACTTATATACTACCTGCAATAGATATAAGACTTTTAAGAAAGTTTTAGCCCGATAGCTTTAAAACTGAGAGACTAGTTTGCGTAGAAACAGACGGACAGACGGACAGACGGACAGACGGACCGACGGACAGACGGACAGACGGACATGGCTAGATCGACTCGTCTAGTGATGCTGATCAAGAATATATATACTTTATGGGGTCGGAAACGTCTCCTTCACTGCGTTGCAAACTTCTGACTGAAATCATAATACCCTCTGCAAGGGTATAATGAAGAAAAACATGTAATCCGATGTCTACAGTTTAGTTTTTGGCCGTAGTACGGTGAACACTGCAAAATGCACCACTGACCATAAAAAGCATTTTCCACTTATTTTGAAACGGCGTTAGAATGGTTATGGAAAATTGTTGCTTGCAAAGTCGTTTGGTATTGCGTGTTTTTTGAAGATTAAACACACAATCCTGTCATATGGACAGATAAAAACAATAGGATACTCGGAAGGCGCGAAAGTGCACAACACTACACTGTAATGCTTTCTAATGTAATACCTCTAATCAAAATTATGAGTAAATCTATGATCGTTCGATACTAATTAAATTCTTTTTTAAATGACTTCATTATGATAAAATTAAAAACGTATTACTTCTATTTTCATTTCGTAGGTTTCTTAATTCAGGTGAATACTGAAGCAAGCAAACAAAGTAAAAACATATTTGATATTCATGTGGGGCATATTAGGGATGCAAGAAGCTATTGATTATAATATAAAATATAATTGTAATAAATTGTAATGCTATGTTACTTAGCTTACCTAGGACTCTCAATTCGATTCGATATCCATTGAAGTTATCACACGTTTCTTCTGGTATAAAAAATGTAGTATCACATAGATAAATATCTTCATCAGCTATTTTTAAGTCCTTAATAACTAGTCTGTATGGGTTTTGCTCAACAGTTACCCTTTTAAGAAAAATAAAATAAATTTTATTTATATTTCACTTAATTTTATATTTATTTACCTTTCGTCAAATTCTTTATTAACACTCGTCACATTACTTTCTCCAAGGAGCATTGCAGCAATGCGATCATCGCCCTTAAACCAATTTAATGAATGGAGTTTTCCGCACCTATCTACATTAACGGGACACGGTAGCACAACTGAAAGACTTTCTTGTTGACTGATGGTGGTATCTGAAGAAAAAAATAATTAAAAATATTATCATCTATACTCAAAATTCATTAAAAACAAGAGAGAACGCTATAGTCGGGTGCCCCGACAATCAGATACCCGTTACTCAGGTAAAGGGTGTGTGAGGGAGATGGAGATAGAAACTTTGAACACGCATAACTTTTTAACGAATTGTCCGATTTGAAAAATTTCTTCTACATTTCGATAGGTATTGATAAACACAATAAAACTGCATTTTTACTTTTCCGAAATATTGAAATTTTTAAAATCGTATATAAGCGATTGTGGGCGTTAGAACAAACTTGCGCTGCGTAGGAACTCCTAGAATCTGCAGGCAAAATGCCAATCTTCTAGATTTTATAGTTTCCGAGATCTCAGCGTTCATACAGACAGACAGACAGACGGACAGACGGACATGGCTAGATCGACTCGGCTAGTGATCCTGATCAAGAATATATATACTAGAGCCCTGCATGGGTATACAAAATGGGTTATTTGGGTACCCAAACCAAATTTCAGGTCAAGTAGTTCGGTCTGTCATCGAAAACAGTTCAAGTAAGTCAGGCTTTTTTTTTAATATTACCTACCCAACCTGACCCCAAAATTTTCAGGTCACTTGGGTTTGGGTAAAATTTTACCCATTTACCCAAATACCCAAACCCAAACTACCCAGGTCAAATGGGTTTCAAGTAGGTCAGTTGGGTTTTGGGGTTACCCAAACACTTTTTGCTAAGGCTAATAATTTCTATGAATTTTATAAAAAATATATTTATTAATCACGTCGATATTATGTGAGCAGCATTTTCATAACTCATCGCCTAGTCGCGAATTCTTGAGGTCCAGATGGTAATTTTTAATATATGTAAATAATTAAAAATTCGAGAATTAGTTACTTGCCTAGGTAAAATCTACTCAATTATTGGCTGCGACTTCTTGCGGCCCAAAAGGTCAATTGACCAAGTAAAAATTTAAATAATTAAAAATTCGAGAATTAGTTACTTGCCTAGGTAAAATCTACTCAATTACTGTCTGCAACTTCTTGCATTGACCCAAAAGGTCATTAATATTTAATACTTATAATTTTAAAATAAAGATTAACCTATCCTCGATGTTCAGAAGACGCAACATATTGTGAAATGTTAAGAAGGGAAGGACGTTCAATATCTTGCGCTCTCACTAAAATGTTTGTCCTGCCGATTTTCGAATCTTAGGAATGGCCTGTGGATTAGGGAGTCAATCTTTAAGGACCGGCTTTATGTCTTTTCCATGTCAGCTATTTCCACACATTACTTCGTCCGCGCTTTTTACTCATCGAGTACTGTCCCGATCTTATCTTATTACTTATCAAAGTACAAATATTTCGATTCAATATACAAATTTAATGTCATTGAAGTAGAAAGGGTTACTTGAAACCCAACCCGAACCGACCTTACCTATATTATTTTTTGACCTGACCTACTTGACCAGTTTTTGTTTTGGGTATTTGGGTTTGGGTAAAAATTTACCCATTTACCCAAATACCCAAACCCAAACGACCCAGGTCAAATGGGTTTCAAGTAGGTCAGTTGGGTTTAAGGTTTGAAAAACAAGTCAGGTTGCCTGTGCAGGGCTCTAATATATACTTTATGGGGTCGGAAACGCTTCCTTCTAGCTGTTACATACTTTTGCACGAATACAATATACCCTTTTACTCTACGAGTAACGGGTATAAATATGTTATCCAACGAGTGAAGCTCTGCAAATTAGGTAAAACCGTATAGTTCATATGTAAAATGTATATCTAAAGATGTAAAGAGTGATAACACTATGTTACATCTGAAACTTACGTCGATGGTTGCGATAAATTTTAATTCGTTACGAAATCCCAAATTAAACTTGCCTGTAATTTTAAGGTCCTATTTTTCAGAATGCTTGCGTCGGGAAACTTTTTGGAGAACGCGGTTTCATTTGAGAATTCGTAACGAATTAAAATTTATCGCATCTAGAGAGGTAAATTTAAAAAGCTATGATTTTGTATTTCAGTGTAATTAATGTTTACGCAGCATTTCCCCCCCTTTGTCACCAAACAGATACAAAATAAAAAAAAAACTTTTTAAAGTGTACAAACCTCTAGCCAGGGAATAAAGCCAGAACCGAAACCGGAACCGGTAACCGAAGTAAACCAATTTTTAATAGAGAACCGAAACCGGTACCGATACTCAATATTTAATTTCGAACCGATTACCGTATTGCTGGTACCGGTAAGGTTTTGGTACTCATTTATTAAAATCATTAAAAATCCTGAATAAACAAGAGAGAACGCTATAGTCGGGTTTGTGTCCCGACTATCTATTACCCGTCACTCAGCTAAAAATGGTGAGAGGGAGATGGATATATAACATTTTTTTTAATGAATGGTCCGATTTGAAAAATGTATAAAAGGTATAAATATACACAACAAAATTGTATTTATACTTCTCGGAAATCTTTAAAGGTGTGGACGCCAGACACATTTTAAAATCGTTAGTGAGCGGTTGTGGGCGTTAGAGGGGGCGTGGCACCTTTTTGAAATAAACTTGCGCTGCGTAGGAAGCCCAAGAATATGTGTGGGATATATCAACCTTCTAGCTTTTGTAGTTTCCGAGATCTCAGCGTTCATACGGACAGACGGGCAGACGGAAAGACGGACATGGCTATATCGACTCGGCTAGTGACCCTGATCAAGAATATATATACTTTATAGGGTCGGAAACGCTTCCTTCTAGCTGTTACATACTTTTGCACGAATACAATATACCCTTTTACGTCTATGCGCGCATCTCCGCATCCTCTTCGGAAGCTCTTTAGGCTCCCCTGAGCAATGGGATCTGAATTTAGAAAAGATATATTTATAAAAGTAAAAGGGTATATTGTATTCGTGCAAAAGTATGTAACAGGGAGAAGAAAGCGTTTCCGACCCTACAAAGTATATATATTCTTGATCAGGGTCACTAGCCGAGTGGATATAGCCATGTCTGTCTGTCTGTCCGTCCGTATGAACGCTAAGATCTCGGAAACTACAAAAGCTAGAAATTTAGGATTGCCCACACATATTCTTGGGCTTCGTACGCAGGAGTGGGCCCCAGACACCTTTTAAAATCGTTTAAGGCGATTGTGGGCGTTAGAGGGGCGTGGCTTTCGGCTTAAACAAACTCGCACTGCTTAGTGTTTATATTCTCTTTGCTTTTACTCTACGAGTAACGGATATAAATACCAATATTGTTTCCGTAAATTTTTGGTTGACTTAAAATTTAATAATCAACTTTAAATAAAAATTCAAAATACTGTTCTAAATTTTTTAGAGATTTTTTTTAAAACTTTTTTTAAAATTAACATGTTTCCCTTTATTAATAGCAACTTGATTAATCCGGTTAGGAATTGATGTTGCAAAATTTCGTAGAGTTGTAGGATTAATTTGATCCCATTCCTGGATAAATGCCTTTTTGAGGTAATTTGCGGTATCGAACTGGCGTCCATTCTCATAAACTGTATTGGATAATATTCCCCAAAGATCTTCTATTGGGGTTGATCGCTGGCCATTGCAAAAAAGGTAACTTTCTAGCTGCCAAAAAGTCCTTTGCTTCACGAGCCGTGGGGATAAAGCCGTTGACTTCCTGAAATATGCACTCATCTTCGTAAATGTTTCAAGCAAATTGAATGAGTACTGCTTCTAGCAACTCTATTTATAATTCCGCATTTGTTTTAGTTGGTATAAAACAAAGGGGAGACTTCCCAGAATACCCAAATCGTGCCCAAATCATCAATGATCCTCCACCGTTGTTTCGTTTATGGCAGACCTGTCGTGGCTGCCATTTATCGCGCCAATACTTTTGACATGAATCAGGACCGTCTAAATTACATTTTTTTTCGTCTAAAAATATAATTTTTTTAAACTCTTCAGACCAAAATTTGGACTTCTCAGCAAATTGAAGGCGAGCGCTTATGTGGCGCTTTTGCAGCCTTGGCACAGCGTCGCGGGAAACATATGTAACCATTTCGTTCTCGTTCAAAATTTGGTTTATACGTCTTTTGGATATGTCAAGCTTCAGTTGACCTTTGATCTCCATGCAAGACTTATTGTGTTGAACAGCTAGACGGTGAATTTGCCTCTTGCACCGTGCGTCGATTTCAATAGGCCTACCGCTTCGGGTAATTTTTCCATATATTTTTAAGAAAGTTACTAATTGTGTTTCTGTGCCTGTTTAACCTGTAAGCAATATAGGAAATGGACTGCCCGGATTTGGCCAGTCCTATGATCATACCGCGATCTTCCTTTGAGAAATGTGTCTACTGAAATTAAAAATGTTATTAATTATTATATTATAAAAGCATTAAAAAATAATGTTACTTACGTTCTGCTGATTATAGATTTTTCTTAAATCACATTCTTAGCTTACTCGCTATTATGCGGTTATTCCACGACATTGTTCGGCTCATTCATTAGAGCATTCACTAGAGGCTTAGAAAAGGATAAATATATATATACATTTATTGGGATTTCTTTGGATAAGATGGCATTGTCACTTAGTATTAAAACGATAAATTTAAACTTTATAATTCAAATAACTTTAACTGATTAAATCATTAAGTTTCAATGCTGTAAAATGAATGGTTTGTTTTGGCATGAGATCAGACATTTTTAACACTTTTTTAAATGTTTTGGACTGCACTAAGTACATATGTAATTGTTTTTTTTTACCCATTCCGGCATTAATTTTTAGAAAGGCAATTTTATATAAATTTATACCCGTTACTCGTAGAGAAAAAGGGTACATTGTATTCGTCGGAAAGGAGGAAAGGGTACAAATTTTCCCTCGGAACGAGCTGGAATTTCCAACAGGATAACGATCCTAGGCATACGCCGCACATTGTGAAGGATTGGCTGCTGTATTATGCTCCTTGTGAATTATTTTCACCACCACTAAGCCGGTACATAAGTATTATTGACCAGGTTTGAGAAATTGTGAAGCATTTCGAAAGTTCTATGTAAAAAATCGTATGTAGACTTTTGTCAGTGCCATTTTTAGGTTTTTTGTTTATAACTTTAAAAGTTTTTGTTGATAATAATATAATAGTATAATAATAATCTTTAAAACAAGATGGCATCATTGCTTTTTCTGTAAAAGCTAAAGGAGTGGGAAAACTCGAAAAAAGGGGGTCGTATGTAGACTTTTGTCCGCCACTGTATATATTCTTTGGCTTCCTACGCAGCGCAAGTTTGTTTCAGCCGAGTAACGGGTATTTGATATCACTGTGGGCGGGACCACCAGGGGAGTGTGCGAAGGCGACTACTATATACACAAAGAAATGAAAATCTGCTGTGATGGTCCGATCATAATGAGTGATACACCTATCTAAAGGTATCGCAAAAACTAATAGGATTTCATACCAAGACTTTAAGAAAGAGAGCGGTGAAAGGGGATGAATGACCCTCAGATTGTTTTAGTTGTGTTCCTATTAAAAATACGCATCGAATGAGGGGTCATATGATAAAATCCGATGCTCCGTTCAAAAGTTATACACAAAAGAAGATTTTCTTCTTCACAAAATGAAAATTTAATTCTGTTTGTCAGTCTGTCCCAAAATTTTGGTTTAAAGTCCTGGAAATTTTATATGGTGTTTAACAGCTCGATATAAGAAACATTAGTTCTACCACTTTTGGAAAAACCCGCTACTTTAGCGGGAAAAAAGCTACAAATAGCTAAATTCCGTAAGATCGTAACTTCTGAACTACTAAAGCTACAGACATGTGCTATACTCAATTAAAAGGTATTTTGAAATACTGTGACGATTTTTAACTTAATTTGTTCAAATACAATAGTTTAAAAATTATGGTTAAATAATTTAAATTTAAATGTATATATTAAACAAACAAAAGCTTCTGATATCAAATAAAAACTCCTCTTAACGAGGTAAAAAACTAGTGACGATCGCACCTTCAACATACAAAAGATCTGATATCAACATTTGTGACGAAAAATTATTACACTCGTCATTAAATACACTTTCTAAAATTTTCTTTTTCGGCACGCTGCAATAGAAAACGCCTGTGAAGGCAATAAGGCTCAAATAGATTGCTGGGGAGCCGAATGTTCGCAAACGGACTCAAAAAAGAGCGTTTAGTAAACAAAAACCGAGCAACATATTTTTCAGCCCTATGTCCAGTTTTCATTCACTTTTGAGCTTGTTTGCGATAGTTTTGCGGGACTTTACGGTTTTTGTATCACTTCTGTTCTTGTGTCCATGGTAACTGACTGATGCGCAGTTTCTCGTTCCTTTCTTGTTGTTTCTTTTTTGCGTGTGTTCTTTTGCAATTCGAAACTTGCAGAGTGCAGTCGTATAAAAGCCGAAATTGTTTAAAAGTGTTTTATAAAATAAACAAAATTAGTAATTAAATTCTAATTGAGTGTTAAATTCAGTGCTGTGACCCAAAGAGTGAGTTTAAACGCCTTTAAAACCAAAAAGTTTAAGTACTCCAAAAAAATCTCATATGTTAAAGAGTATTAGAGTATATTAAAATAAAAAAGAAGAAAGTACTGCTTTCACTGTAGGAATGAAATGGAATGAAACACCTTTTATAATATCTTTTCCGATCCGCTACTAATATTAATTTCGGTTTCGGTTAATGATATTAAAATCGCCTCGCTAAAGATATCACCAAAGGCTCGCAAACGATCCCTTTACGAGCTATCGAAAACGAAACTTTCTCTGCCACAAACTGAGCGACCAGTGCACTATGGGTAATATGACCACTTTTTGTGGCATTAATTAATAATTTAATAACGACGCAATATTTAACAAGTTTGTTTTTTGATTTTACTATATTAAATTTAAACGAATTTTTGTTGGAAAAATAGGCGTGGTCCCGCCGTTTTTTTAAGAAAGAAAAAGAATTTTTTTAATTATATTAATAAGAACAACATATTTTTGATTTTTTTGATTGAAATTTAAATTTTATAATTATTACCATTATAATTTCTAACAAAAAATCCTTTTTAACAAAGTTATTTCAGTGAAACTATGATGTAACATAATTTTTAAATAATTAATATTTAATAACAAAGATAGTTACATTCCGCTTTTGCAAAGATTGCACCGAAACTGACATTCGCCATACAAAAATACGGGAATTATTATACCCGTTACTCGTAGAGTAAAAGGGTATATTGTATTCGTGCAAAAGTATGTAACAGCTAGAAGGAAGCGTTTCCGACCCCATAAAGTATATAAATTCTTGATCAGGATCACTAGCCGAGTCGATCTAGCCATGTCCGTCTGTCCGTCCGTCTGTCTGTCTGTATGAACGCTGAGATCTCGGAAACTATAAAAGCTAGAAGATTGGCATTTTGCATGCAGATTCTAGGAGTTCCTACGCAGCGCAAGATTGTTTCAAAAAGGTGACACGCCCCCTCTAACGCCCACAATCGCTTATATACGATTTTAAAAATTTCAATATTTCGGAAAAGTAAAAATGCAGTTTTATTGTGTTTATCAATACCTATCGAAATGTTTTTTTCAAATTTTTCAAATCGGACCATTCGTTAAAAAGTTATGCGTGTTCAAAGTTTCTATCTCCATCTCCCTCGCACTCCCTTAACCTGAGTAACGGGTATCTGATTGTCGGGGCACCCGACTATAGCGTTCTCTCTTGTTCATGTTTTAATGGAGGTCTTAAGACATTTATTTGTGCACTTTTATACTTACTGAGTTTACAGAGAATTAAGTACTCTACAAGATAAAAAAAGGTTCCAGAGCTGGTATCACTTTGTAGCTCAATTTTAAAATAAAAATTCTATACCAATTTTAATGTTTTTTGAGGTTAGATCTTACCCAAGATTATAGGAACACCACAATGAATAAATACAACGGTACGCTCACAAAAAAAGTTACAAGCCTTTCTGATTGAACTGCATTTCAAAAACGGCGCTGCATTGTTTCATTATTTTATTTTTGACAATTTAAACTTTTAATCAAAATAAGCGATTTACCAGCGCTGCCATCTCGTTGAGCCATTAGCAGGCTTTCACAGCTTATAACTTAACAGTGATAGAGCTGGGATACTATCGATGGTCGCGCCATTAGATAGTTTCGATGTTTTCAAAGCAAAAATTCGATAGTATGGTCATATTTACATCATTTTTTTCCATATAAAGGTTTTTAGTTTTTTAAGCTAAATACATAATAACAAAGAAAAAAAAAATTATTCTACCTCATCATTAACATAAATTATAAGGTAACTTCAACAGAGATCATAAAAATGCAGGTCATTTTTGATATAAAATTAAAAAAAAAAAAATTATTCTATCCTGGAATTTTTCTGCAAAAATAACAAAATGTCCACATTATTCGCCTTAAGCGAAGCTCTGCGGTTATTTATGCCGAGGCCAGGTTGCGGGAACACATAAAAATTTCGGCACTAATTTTTTAAAATTATATTCATTATGCTGAAATAAAAGAAATCTTATTTATGTTTTTCCTTATGTTTAGTGAAGAAAAATATGCCCAGCACCATCGATAGCGTCAAAAAACTATCGATGGTGACTCAGAAAGGCAAAAATTCGATATATCGATAGTGCCATCGATAGTATCCCAGCTCTAAACAGTCATGCGTTAAATTTTTCTGTTAATAACATTTGACATTGATGTTATCCTAATACATTGTGATTGACAAAACCTATTTCTAACGACTTTTGAAAAATGGGTTTTGGCCAAAAAAATAGGTCAAATTACCCATAGTGCAGTGATTCGTTTTTTTTATCGTCTTCGGATTCGAGGCGATAGTCGTTTTCCGTTTAAGTTTCGCGTAACTATCGTTTCCGATATCGCTAACGAACATTTGGTCCTGGGTCAGTTTATTTGTCATATATTTTATGGAGCATACTTTTGGGCAAATTGGTAAAAGTTCAGAAGGCGTAATTTTTCTTTGTTTATTGTTATGTCGCAATTTTAATTTTTCCCCCTTAAAAAAAATGTTATTCTGAGTATGGGGTTCGAAAGATAAAGAGTGTCACTTTTAAAATACTGTAACAGAAAAACAAACCATCAATCCGTTTGCCTGTGATACCTCCGGAAAGTTGGCCAATTTCAGCATTTTTCGAACGTTGAGGTCCTTGTGCTAAGAATCCTTGCGTCGGGGAACTTTTTGAAAACGCTATTTAACTTGGGAATTCCTAACGAATTCAATAATATAGCATCCATTTAGGTAACATAGTGTACTTTTTCGTCACAAAATGTAATTTGTAAACTTTTTTATGTTGAGGGTGCGATCGTTATTATACCCGTTACTCGTAGAGTAAAAGGGTATATTGTATTCGTGCAAAAGTATGTAACAGCTAGAAGGAAGCATTTCCGACCCTATAAAGTATATATATTCTTGATCAGGGTCGCTAGCCGAATCGATATAGCCATGTCTGTCTGTCTGTCCGTCTGTCTGTCTGTCTGTCCGTCTGTCTGTCCGTCTGTCTGTCTGTCTGTCCGTCTGTCAGTATGAACGCTGAGATCTCGGAAACTATAAAAGCTAGAGGATTGATATTTGGCATGAAGATTCTTGGAGTTCCTACGCAGCGCAAGTTTGTTTCAAAGGGATGCCACGCCCCCTCTAACGCCCACAATCGCTTATATACGATTTTAAAAATTTAAATATTTCGAAATAAATATTATCAATACCTATCGAAATGTAGACGAAAATTTTCAAATCGGACCATTCGTTAAAAAGTTATGCGTGATCAAAGTTTCTATCTCCATCTCCCTCGCACTCCCTTTACCTGAGTAACGGGTATCTGATAGTCGAAGCACCGGACTATAGCGATCTCTCTTGTTACTTATTATACCCGTTACTCGTAGAGTAAAAGGGTATATTTAGGGTGTTCAATTGCGTTGCAAAAGTGTAAAATTTGTAAGTTTGCCAGACAAAAATTGTGAACGACCTTTTTTCCAAAATCGTTGCAAGATATTGACGTATAATAAAAGTCGAACTTCCTATTTTTGGTATTGCTTGATGATTTTTGAGGAAGAAAGAAATGCAAGGGAGGCTTTGCCTAAAAATTGACAAATGAACAAAAAAATGGCCCCCTTTTTAGAAGTCCGCGATTTCTAAGGCGTTAAATGGCTGAGGACGGACATTAAAGTTGATTACTTTTATTATAGTCATTCTTATTTGGTTTCACCAAAAATTTGCTTAAACCGCGAGTTCTTCAGATTATTGGGTGGCCAACTTCTTGGTCAAGAATGTCATTTCCTTACCGTCTTATATAAGCAAGTCCTCAATTAAATATCAAAATAACCGAAAATAAAACCGCGAATTCTTTGGCGTATGGATGTTATATATGCATCGCTTAACAATAGCATTTACCAAGAAAAAAACATTGGTCGCCAAAAGTAGAGCAACAAAATCCACACGCGAATTCTTAAGCGTCAATCGGCTTTTAGGTTGACTCACCATAGACTCAAACCCGACTTTGTAGTATTTTTTTAGTATTTGAAACCTCTATTTTAAACCATTATTTCTACACAAGTACAACAGAATTGTATACATAGGCTGGGGTGTTGTAGGCCTTGCTAACTATTTTGTATGGAAATTGTTGTTGGAATTGCTTACACTTTTACACTTTTCAAACGTTTACAACGCATTTGAACACCCTAATTGTATTCGTGCAAAAGTATGTAACAGGTAGAAGGAAGCTTTTCCGACCCTGATCTTGATCAGGATCACTAGCCGAGTCGATCTGGCCATGTCCGTCTGTCCGTCTGTCTGTCTGTCTGTCTGTATGAACGAAACTACAAAAGCTAGAAGGTTGAGATTTCCCACATATATTCTTGGGCTTCCTACGCAGCGCAAGTTTATTTCAAAAAGGTGCCACGCCCCCTCTAACGCCCACAATCGCCCACAAACGATTTTAAAATGTGTCTGGCGCCCACACCTTTAAAGATTTCCGAGAAGTATAAATGCAATTTTGTTGTGTATATTTATACCTATCGAAATGTAGAAGACCATTCATTTAATAGTTTTGCGCAATCAAAAAAATGTTATATATCCATTTCCCTCGCATTCCCTTTAGCTGAGTGACGGGACACCAACCCGACTATAGCGTTCTCTCTTGTTTTTTACCTCGCTAAGAGGTGTTTTTGTTTGGTAGAGAAGTTTTTGCTTTTAACATAAATCAGAAAATGGGAGCATATACTCTTTTGCAGGAATACTTGTAAGAGATATTGTAATAATATTTGAATCAATTAATGACAAACGTCTTTGTAACTTAAAAAATACACAAAACAAGAAAGGAAGCTAACTTCGGCAAGCCGAAGTTTATATAACCTTGCAGTTAAAATAAAAAGTCAAAGAAAGCAATGTACATTTTTATACCCTTGCAGAGGGTATTATGATTTCAGTCAGAAGTTTGCAACGCAGTGAAGGAGACGTTTCCGACCCCATAAAGTATATATATTCTTGATCAGTATCACTAGACGAATCGATCTAGCCATGTCCGTCTGTCCGTCTGGCCGTCCGTCAGTCCGTCTGTCTGTTTCTACGCAAACTACACCCAGAAAAAAATATGGACTTAAAACCCAAAAAATGGACTTAAACCAAGGTAATATGGACTAATTTTGGACCTAAGGAATCTTAGACTTGTTTTAAGTCCATTGTTGGACTTAACACACTGACTTGTTTTAAGGCCATGATGGTCTTAAAAAAGTCTATATTACCCAAAAATTTAGCATTTATATATCCATCTAAACTTACAAAAGCAGTTAGCCACTCGAAAATTTAATAAGGGCGTAGCCCAGAGGAAACTATGCCAGCTCCCGGTTTTTTTGAACCAGACACAGTTAAGTAAATGTGTCTAAGCGATCTCTAATATACAAGTGAATATGAAAAATTATTAAAATAATTACTAGTAATAATAATTGTGAACGGCGCACTCTCTCACTGAGCTAACATCTCATATGGGGCAACATTTAACATAGTTAACTTATTTACGACTATTTTTATACCCGTTACTCGTAGAGTAAAAGGGTATATTGTATTCGTGCAAAAGTATGTAACAGCTAGAAGGAAGCGTTTCCGACCCCATAAAGTATATATATTCTTGATCAGGATCACTAGCCGAGTCGATCTAGCCATGTCCGTCTGTCCGTCTGTCCGTCTGTCTGTCTGTCTGTCTGTCCGTCTGTCCGTATGAACGCTGAGATCTCGGAAACTATAAAAGCTAGAAGATTGGCATTTTGCATACAGATTCTAGGAGTTCCTACGCAGCGCAAGTTTGTTTCAAAAAGGTGCCACGCCCCCTCTAACGCCCACAATCGCTTATATACGATTTTAAAAATTTCATAATTTCGGAAAAGTAAAAATGCAGTTTTATTGTGTTTATCAATACCTATCGAAATGTAGAAGAAATTTTTCAAATCGGACCATTCGTTAAAAAGTTATGCGTGTTCAAAGTTTCTATCTCGAGTAACGGGTATCTGATTGTCGGGGCACCCGACTATAGCGTTCTCTCTTGTTTTTTAAAGAAATGTCAAAAAATATTTCAACATAATTCGATTTATCTTAAACAAATTTTGAGTGTTATTGTTATTTGTTTGTGTATGTATGTTTTTTGTAAAATGCTGCAATTTACAGCGTCTTTAATTGTAGGTTATTTTTCTTTTAGGGAAACTTTTCCTAAAAGTACATTGAATCCTTCAAAGACAACGATTTTAGTTCATCAAACTTGGGGCTGTCCATATATTACGTAATCACCAAATGATTACTGTAGTGCAAAAAAGAAATTATTGTTTGAAGAATTGAAAGACATTAAGCTATCCCACAAAGTTGCATACCAAATATTAACGTAACTCAAGCGAGTCTCAAGTGCTGCGTGAATTTCCAAATAGAGCTTAATTCTAAAATGATTTTTAAAAAATTTGTCTGCCACGTTTCACGCGGAATGAGTCTATGGTAAATAATAGAGTAATAAAAAATCATTACCAATTTTTCTTTACTTAATTTGTTTTTAGATTTTTTATATTTAAAAAAAAAGTTTTTTAATATTGTTTATGGGCATGTGCTATTTTTTAAGGTAGTGGGCTATTTTTTACGCTATTGGTTCCTTAAAATGTAACATAAATTGAACATTTATGGCCATTTTTTATTATTTTTAAGTCCACAATGGCCTTATATCACCATTTTAGGCAATGTAGTCCATGTTTCCTTAAATCTAGACATTATTTTTTTCTGAGTGTAGTCTCTCAGTTTTTAAGCTATCGGGATGAAACTTTCCCCAAAGTCTTCTTACTATTGCAGGTAGTATATAAGTCGGAACCGACCGGATCGGACAACTATATCCTATGGCTCCCATAGGAAGGATCGGAAAAAAACGTTAAAAAAAATTCTAGCTTCGGTGTTTTTGAAGTTTTACCTTCTAATCTTGGGAATATTAGTTTTTATATATTTCTGAATTTCGAATTAAATATTTAAAAAATCGGATCACTATATCATATAGCTGCCATAGAAACGGTCGAAAAATTAAATGGAAATTAATAGGAAAAAAATTATATCTTTGTTGATTTTTATTACATTCTCTTCTACTATGGGATATGACTATTTTTAAATATTTCCGAATTTCGATTTTAATTTTAAAAAGATCGAACTACTATATCATTTAGCTGCCATAGAAACGATCGAAAAATTAATGTGAAATAATAGGAAATATAACATTTTTGCGATTTGTAAATTAATAGAATGATCTGCAAGGGTATATAAGCTTCGGCTTGCCGAAATGCTATTTTAAGGCGTAATGCCGTTATCGTGGCGGCTATAGCCTTCAATGTGGTACAGGAGGAGTCAACTAGATCTCAGCGCCGTAAGCATTGGGTTAATCCGTATTTGCGTCAAAGACCAGAACGCGGAAGGTTTGCCAGAGACGTAAGTATCTTAAATGGTTCGAGTTAATTGTCCATTGATTCCTGTCATACTTAATAGTTTGAAAATATGGTACAGAACCCGGAAGTCTTCATGGAAAATTTTCATATGAGTTTAACTATTTTTAACAAGCTCTTTGGACTTCTGGAAATTCATTTGCTGCCAAAGCGGGATACGCGGTCAGACGCAATACCACCAAAAGCTAAATTGGCTATTGTTCTTGAGTTAAATGTATTTTTTTGTCAACGCCAGTAAATCGAGGTCAGGCCTTTCGGGGACGTCATCTTGACTATCCAAAATATATAAGAAACACACTAAAAGACTTTGTAAACTCCGAAGCAGCTAAACTTCCTTGGGAATAGTCTCTATTCCGTGCTTAAAACTTGCAAATGTAATAAAGTACACATAAATATCTATAACATTTTTCCAATTTATTTATATTTGTTTTTTTTTAAAGTCCTCGGAAGCCATTTTTTGCAACAAATCGGTCATAGCAAATTTCGCAGCTTGCGCAGCCTCTGACGACATGGTGTTCAAAATACTGTCCCAGTACTGAAATGCCCCATTGTGGATTGATGTTGGCTGCTCAATTAGTGTTTGCTGCGTCTTCAAAAATTCGTCAATGCTGTTGCTTAATTTTTCTGGCTCCTTGGACTTGCCGTGGTTCTTTGGTAGTTTCTTCTTCTAAAATTATAAGCTACATTCACTCTGGATTCCCTAAATATTTGACTTTCTTACATATGAGTACACATCCTCAGAATCTTGAGCTGTAACCTGACCACTAGTTGATGGAAAATCGTCCACAAAAGAGTCATCACATTATAATGGCGATAAGCTTTCTGAATTTGAGCACGGATGGTCATAAGGATTTTCTGCGAAATCCAAATCGCGATCTCCAACTTCAAATGAAGTTTTAAAAGTTCTTAGGTGCAAATATATATAAGAGTTATTAATATGGAAAAGAAATAAAAGTGTCTTACTTTCTTTGGGTTGAAAGATCTGGCAAAAAGGACATGTCTTTTGCAAATTCCCAGCTTATTTCCGAGAAATCATTAAAGGAGGGACTTGGAATTGGTACACCTCCATCGCTTCCGCTCTTGAAATGCTTTGAAGAAGCTGTTTTCTTTTGATATCGGAAGCTATCGCGAAGAGAGGCCCAAGCCGTCTTGCAAGTAGTCACTGCGTTATAGTAACCATTTTATAATGGTAATTTTATTATCAATAATTTAACGATAAGCTTACGTGGTTTATCCAAGCTGGTAGCAATAGAATTGCACGCATTCTTCACAGCATTCACATCTAAATGCTTCTTGTGGGTGAGATCCCAAAGAACCGGATGCTGACGAACCTGGCTGATTAGGCATCTCTTTTCTTCGCGAGAAAAAGACTCCAGGCGCCTCTTTCTTTGAGGACCTCTATTCATTTTTGAAAGTTTCGTTTCACAACTTCGCAGTCAAAATAAATGAATTTGTTTATTTCATCTTTCAAAAACATTCGTTCCACACGTTCCTCATATTTATACAAAGTGAAAAAACTGAGTAGTCTATGAAACATTCGATCTATCTTAAGAAGTGCTAGACAAGGAGAATAGTAATTCAAAATAGTCTAATAATTTATGAAATCGGATGTAATATAGTTTCCGGAACTATACAATACCAAAAAAAAATTGTATTATATAATTTAAACTGGAGAAAAAAAACAAGATCCACACGTTCCACAAATATTGACAGAAGGAAAAATTTCAAACACTTTTTGGAGACGAATCTAACAAACTGAGTACTCTCCGACGAAAAGGTGTAAAATATTTTTGTCGTGAAATTTTTCAGCTGTCAATTTTGTATAGGAATTTTCGTTTCGTTGCCTTTTTGATTGAGGTGAGTACTAGGCTTTAAGCTGAACCGAAAACTTTTGATACCAATTATTACTTATTAATTAGCTTTGAACTTAACTCTGAGCACTGAACTGAACACATGAACACTTTGAACTCAACTAAACTGAATACGTTTTGGTTGTCATGATTTCTAATTGTTCAAAATCACCACGCCTACATAAAATTTAAAATAAAACAAAAGAGAACGTTATAGTCGGGTGCCCCGACTATCAGATACCCGTTACTCAGGTAAAGGGAGTGCGAGGGAGATGGAGATAGAAACTTTGATCACGCATAACTTTTTAACGAATGGTCCGATTTGAAAATTTTCTTCTACATTTTGATAGGTATTGATAAACACAATAAAACTGAATTTTTCTTTTCCGAAATATTTAAATTTTTAAAATCGCATATTAGCGATTGTGGGCGTTAGAGGGGGCGTGGCACCGTCTTGAAACAAACTTGCGCTGCCTAGGAACTCCAAGAATCTTCATGCCAAATACCAATCCTATAGCTTTTATAGTTTCCGAGATCTCAGCGTTCATACGGACAGACAGACGGACAGACGGACATGGCTATATCGACTCGGCTAGTGACCCTGATCAAGAATATATATACTTTATAGGGTCGGAAACGCTTCCTTCTAGCTGTTACATACTTTTGCACGAATACAATATACCCTTTTACTTTATAAAAATCTTATTATTCCTATGGGAGCCTAAAGATATAGTGGTCCGATCCGGCTCGCTCCGACATATGTACTACCTGCAATAGAAAGAAGACTTTTGGGAAAGTTTCATTGCGATAGCTTTAAAACTGAGAGACTAGTTCGCAAAAAAACGGACAGACGGACAGACGGACATGGCTAGATGGACTCGGCTATTGGTGCTGATCAAGAATATATATACTTTATGTGGTCGGAAACGTCTCCTTCACTGCGTAACTATATCTGACTGAAATTATAATACCGTCTGCAAGGGTATAAAAATTGTTCTTTATCAAAA
Source organism: Drosophila lutescens (assembly GCA_037075285.1). Classification (NCBI taxonomy): domain Eukaryota; kingdom Metazoa; phylum Arthropoda; class Insecta; order Diptera; family Drosophilidae; genus Drosophila; species Drosophila lutescens. The sequence goes on from JBAMCF010001159.1 coordinate 43,991, forward strand.
TAATATTGCAAAATTATGCGCATTCAAATAAGAATAAATGTTAATCACACTGAACTAAAACGTGTGTCGCAAAATAACTTCCAAACGGAAATTTTTATGATAAAAAAAAGTTGGGGAATCTCAAGAGCTATAAACTTGAAATTAAAAAAGGCGTCGTTCAAACAAATTTTGAAAAATGAAAAATTTTAAAATATTAACAATGGCATAATTAGTGACATTTTGAATTACCGTTAAAAAAATTATAGCACGAGTCTGAAGCTTTAATCGTTTAGAAACTATTAGCCTTTAAAGTCTTTTTTTTTTTGGGATTTCCCGGCAAATTAGGGCTTTTCCCAAAGTGGTAGAACAAAATTTTATTTAACAAGAGAACGCTAAAAAACTTCGACTTTCAGATACCCGTTACTCAGATGAAGGAAATTCGAGGGAGATTGAGATATGCAGTCATCAAAGCTACTGGAGCCATCTAGCGATTGTTTTTTATGAATGGTCCTATTTAAAACATTTCTTCTACATTTTGAGAGGAATTTTTAGACACAACAAAATTGCATTTATACTTTTCCTACATCTTTCAAGATGTGAGCACCAGACACATTTTAAAGTCCTTTAAGGAGAATGTGGGCGTTAGGGTGGGCGTGGCACTCGGCTGAATCAAACGCTGCGCTGCGTATACGGTTATTCCACTACATTGTTCGGCTCACTCATTAGGGCATTTTTTTCTCAGCCTATACGATTTTACGTAGGTGAGAGCCAGATATGTCAGCTGCAATGAGCAATTAATGAGCAAAATTGTAAAAACGGATGGGCATTTTTGTTTTTTGGGTATTTTAAAATACCTCCATACGGTACTACCATGACCGATGAGCAATGAGCAAAATTGAATCTAAAAAGTACAATTTTCCTCATTCATTAGAGCTACTTTGCTTGAATTGTCAAACCTTTTGCGACTAATTAGGTGCTATAAACAAATAAGAACAATACAAAAATTATTTTAGAGGGCTAATTACTCCGTTGCCAACTAAAAATAACGCTCACACTTCAAAGTTAAGACATTAATGCGTCTATAAATTTATATAAAATTTCCTTTCTAGTAATTCCTGCCGGATATGATAAAACTGAAAACAAGTACATATGTACTTAGTGCAGTCCAAAACATTTAAAAAAGTGTTAACAATGTCTGATCTCATGCCAAAACAAACCATTAATTTTACAGCATTGAACCTTAATGATTTAACCAGTTAAAGTTATTTGAATTATAAAGTTTAAATTTATCGTTTTAATACTAAGTGACAATGCCATCTTATCCAAAGAAATCCCAGTAAATGTATATAAATTTGTCCTTTTCTAAGCCTCTAATGAATGAGCCGAACATTGTCGTAGAATAACCGCATAACCGCATTAGTTAATATTTTGCTGGCCTTAATGCAAGCCATAAGATACATTTTTGGAATGTGTATTTGTTTAGTCGAATCCAAAATAATAAATAAAAGTTTCAAGCAAATCAAAAATGGGACCCAAGAAAAGTTGTCCGGTTTGTAAAAGAACCACCCATAATAATCCTTTTTTTTCGGCCAAATCCTGTGTTTACTTCTTTTCCGAATAGTACATGTAAAAAAAGTTTCGGTCAAATCAAAAATGTGTAAAAATATTTTTGGCAAATATGTTCTATTTGTAAAAGAACGGCCCATATAGAAGTCTCCTTGCGCACACTCCGGTGCGATTCGTCACTACGTGGACTGCCGTCCACAGTGATTTACCGAACGTACATAGGCCAATCTTAAATGTAAAGAACTATTTTTTGTAAATCCGTTCGTTTTGTAAAATGTAAAATAAAAAAATCAATAACTTCTTGAATGAATTGTCCGATGGAGACAAAAAAACTGAAACTGTTCGATTATTTCACTAAAAAAAATATGTATAGATTAAGAAATTAGTTTATTAGGCACCACCGGGGGTCTCCCAAATAAATTTCCAAATTTCTTTTTACTTTCACAACAATTGTTTAACTTTTCAAAATACACCCTTTTTGAAAATGAAAGAGTGAAAAACACTTAGACTCATGCAAATGTACCGCTTCGGAAATTTCCTTTTCACAGGCAACCAACCATGGAATTCTAGGGGCAGAAGCTACACAATGGTGGGAAAATGTTGTGTGAATGTGGCTGAAGAAAACATTCCGCAAATGCACTTCCCATGAATGTTAAGAAAATCAGCAAAAAGGAACATAAAATGCATAAACTGTAAGCTGCTTACTAAAGATAGCTTTATTTCTTTTTGTGATTGTGTTTTTAAACACTATATATAGTAAATGATAAATTCAAACAAATTATGTATGCAGGAATCCCAATTGGACAAAATATTTTATATCTAGTCCTAACGATTTTTTCGTTGGTAAATATATAAGAGTCATTCTACAAACATTCCAATTAAAAAAATTTTTCAAATTAGTATTTCACTAAGAAAAAAAGAAACATTTTCAATTTTGATCAAAATAGGCCCCATTGGGTCAGACATATTTGTAACACGTAGGTATAAATACATAAATAAGCAGATCGGAAAAATGGTTTTTAGCCCAACAACACCATTAAAATATATATATATCTTTATATATCTTTCGTATCGTCATAAATCTTTTTTTGTATTTTACTCATCAAATATTCCACGATTTAAAACAAAATCTGTCATTTTATTTATCTTAAATTTTTGTATACCCGTTACTCGTAGAGTAAAAGGGTATATTGTATTCGTGCAAACGTATGTAACAGCTAGAAGGAAGCGTTTCCGACCCCATAAAGTATATTTATTCTTGATCAGGATCACTAGCCGAGTCGATCTAGCCATGTCTGTCCGTCTGTCTGTCTGTATGAACGCTGAGATCTCGGAAACTATAAAAGCTAGAAGATTGGCGTTTTGCATGCAGATTCTGGAGTTCCTACGCAGCGCAAGTTTGTTTTAAAAAAGTGCCACGCCCCCTCTAACGCCCACAATCGCCTATATACGATTTTTAAAATTTAAATATTTCGGAAAAGTAAAAATGCAGTTTTATTGTGTTTACCAATACCTATCGAAATGTAGAAGAAATGTAGAAATTTTTCAAATCGGACCATTCGTTAAAAAGTTATGCGTGATCAAAGTTTCTATCTCCATCTCCCTCGCACTCCTTTAAGTGAGTAACGGGTATCTGATAGTCGGAGCACCCGACTATAACGTTCTCTCTTGTTTTTTATTTAAAATGTACAATTTAGGGGAGAATGGGGAAAGAATTGTGGTAAAAGTTTAGTTAGCAGCTATAAATAAAGAGTCATCGGAATGAGACTCATCGGAAAGGTTGTTCATTTGGCTATAACTTTTTCTTATACCATTTTAAGTCAATTGCACAGCCTTCGAAGAACGTTGCAAAATCTCAACATACTTTTTTAGCTACCCTTAACCAAGTCCTGGGATAAAATAGTGAAAAACTTACTTTCGCTGGTAACGGTAAAAGGTAAAATAAATAATTTGGACACTAATCAATTGATCTAAAATGGAGTACATTTGTTGTGGTTTTTTTCTAACCTTCTAAAAATATTATTAAAAAAAATAAAAATGCCAATATATCTCTTTGACGCGAAGGTTCACATTTTTTTTAGTTTATTATTTTTCTTCCCTGATTTCTAAAATTTTAATATTCCTTAAAAATTTCGCGTTGTCAAATTTTTGTTTTGACGCCCTTAACCGCGATTTGGGCCATTTTGCTCAGTTTGACTGCAATCTGGCTCATCGAGCTCTCGCTTCCAGATTCGACCATGAGCGCAACCAATACTGCGACTATGACCAATAGTTCTACCAACCTGCAGAAGTCATAAAAAATAAAATAAAGACCAATTGTTATCATATAGAATTCCTCAACTAATTTTACCCCACAAGGAAAGTTTCAAGTTTTAGCTAAATACCACGCAGAATAAAGACCAACAAAATATTTGGTAAGAGAAACGCGTTAGGCTTGAAATTTTCCTTCAGAAAATAATTTTTTCAAAAAATCTCGCGAGCAACCAGAGCAACAGAATGAAACTATTTGATCAAATTTTACATTGACGGAAATTGGTTCGTAATTTCGTCAACTGATGGCGCTTAAAGCTCAAATTTTTTATCCAGCACTCTGGTGTTTTACACACAAAAAAAAACTATTTAATGGTAAAAACTGCCCCAACCCAAAAAAAAAAAAAAAAAAAAAAAAAACTAGTAGTTTTAGATCTATTTTAGATCTATAGATTATTACTATTTTACAGAAACAGTAGATGATCTGCAAAATAGAATTTTACCCGAAAAAATTGTGGTTTTTTTAAATTAATTTTTTTAACTATTTTTATTTTTTATTTAATTTGTTATATTAATTTATATGGAAGTTATTTATAGACACTTACATTTCACAGATACTTAAACTTACAAATCAGGTTTCTTGCCTCCGCTGGGAATATAACCGGGGCAGCAATCATCAGAGTCGAGCACTCTAACCAGTAGGCCACAGAAGAATGACTGTCGTAAAGGAAAATCTATAGACTTAAAATCAACATCCAAAAAAAAAAAGGAAAAACATCATCTGGAAAAGCGGGATTTGAACTCACGACCCAGAGATTATGAGTCGTATACTCTGAGCAACCTAAGTCCAGAAAAATAGTTGACCTACAATTTATAATTGTATTTTTAAAACAAAATAATACATGAAGGAAAACAAAAAAGGAAGCTAACTTCGGCAAGCCGAAGTTTATATACCCTTGCAGTTAAAATAAAAAGTCTAAGACAGCAATGTACATTTTTATTTTTATACCCTTGCAGAGGGTATTATGATTTCAGTCAGAAGTTTGCAACGCAGTGAAGGGGACGTTTCCGACCCCATAAAGTATATATATTCTTGATCAGCATCACTAGACGAGTCGATCTAGCCATGTCCGTCTGTCCGTCTGTCCGTCCGTCCGTCTGTCCGTCCGTCCGTCTGTCCGTCTGTCCGTCTGTCTGTCTGTCCGTCTGTCTGTTTCTACGCAAACTAGTCTCTCAGTTTTTAAGCTATCGGGATGAAACTTTCCCAAAAGTCTTCTTACTATTGCAGGTAGTATATAAGTCCTATAGTATATATCCTATAGCTCCCATAAGAAGGATCGAAAAAAAAAACGTTAAAAAAATTCTAGCTTCGGTGTTTTTTGAAGTATTACCTTCTAATCTTGGGAATATTATTTTTTATATATTTCTGAATTTCGAATTAAATATTTAAAAAATCGGATCACTATATCATATAGCTGCCATAGGAACGGTCGAAAAATTAAATGGAAATTAATAGGAAAAAATTATATCTTTGTTGATTTTTACTACATTCTCTTCTACTATGGGACATGACTATTTTTAAATATTTCCGAATTTCGATTTTAATTTTAAAAAGATCGAACTACTACATCATTTAGCTGCCATAGAAACGATCGAAAAATTAATGTGAAATAATAGGAAATATAACATTTTTGCGATTTGTAAATTAATAGAATGATCTGCAAGGGCATATAAGCTTCGGCTTGCCGAAGCTAGCTTCCTTTCTTGTTAACAGTGAACTTAACGCTTTGTTCCGTTTTCTTTAGAGTATTTCAAGGCGCTAATTGTTAACGATATACAGTGGCGGCATTTTGAATAATTTGTAGAAATTTTTAACAATTTTTCAAATAAAACTTTTGATATTATTGAGCCGAACAAGAAACTGTTTTCACGTTGATCTGTTTTAGCGTTAAGCTGAACCGAAAACTTGTTTATTATGTATTGTTATTATTAGCTTTGAACTTAACTCTGAGCACTGAACTGAACACATGAACACTTTGAACTCAACTGAACTGAACACGTTTTGGTTGTCATGATTTCTAATTGTTCAAAATCACCACGCCTACATAAAATTTAAAATAAAAAAATCTTACTATTCCTATGGGAGCCTTAAGGTATAGTGGTCCGATCCGGCTCGCTCCAACATATGTACTACCTGCAATAGAAAGAAGACTTTTGGGAAAGTTTCATTGCGATAGCTTTAAAACTGAGAGACTAGTTCGCAAAAAAACGGACAGACGGACAGACGGACATGGCTAGATGGACTCGGCTATTGGTGCTGATCAAGAATATATATACTTTATGTGGTCGGAAACGTCTCCTTCACTGCGTTACAATATCTGACTGAAATTATAATACCCTCTGCAAGGGTATAAAAATATTTGTGTTACGATATTAATTGTGGTGGGACTATTTAATGTCCCAAAAAATAAAACAACTAAAAAATCACGCAAACAAATAAAATAGTTTTCCTACGAATATTAAGACGTTACTATTAATTTGCCAAAAGGATAGACCAACAAAATACATGAAAATTTCGTAAATAGGTTTTCTACAATTTTAATTGTTAAATGCAATTCAATGACCTAAAAAATAAAACAACAAAATACATGAAAAATTCATAAAATAGTGAACTACTATTTTTCTATGTTGATTTACGTCACGCTCGTCAGGTACACAGTAAAATTCGTGCATGCTCTCACCCTGCAAGCAAAAGGGCGATAATTCTATCGCCTATCGTCCAGAAGTCACTTCTTAGTTACTTCTGGAAGATAGAAACACGACAGAAAACATTTCACAATAACAATATGTATCTATCGCGAATAAGTAACTTCTGAGGCACTTCTGGGCGATAGAAGAATAAGTTCGCGAATAAGTAACTTCTGAGACACTTCTGGACGATAAAAAGGCGATAGAACACATTTTACAAAAACAAAACCAGTCGGAAAAAACTATCTTCCAATTTACTTCTGGAAGTTAAAATGAAGATAGAAAGGAATTTGGTTTTATTTTTTGATTTTTTTGGGGTACAGTCCGCTCTTGGCTCTCTCTTTATACGCACTTTGAATTTTGAATTCAAGCGTCAGTTCGTTTCGAGATTTCTTTGTGATCAGTGCGATTTATTCAGAATTTCTGTGTTTGTCATAAAATGCCGAATGAACCTGTTATTTTTTTGTTATATTAAACATATAACATATTTATTTACATCAAAAATAAAAGTGGTTGAAGAAAACGATGTTTAAGCATGTACGATCAAGGCTGGCATGCGAAAGCAAATGGAATTACTTGGCGTGAAACTCTGGGCAAACCGCAAACTTAACTATACTCCACTTATGTATTTGATTATAAAAGGTAAATATGTTCTCAGATTTTTATATAACTTCCAGAAGTGACTTCGGCGACACTTCTACATGTGACTTGCACGATATCCCATTCGGATCGCCGAAGTCACCCCGTCGGGAAGAAATGTTCCACTACCACAAAGTGACTTTGGGAAGTGTCGCCGTAGAGGAACATTTCTTCCCAGTTTAAAATATAAAAACCTTTTGCTCTGGCAACCACATTTTTAAAGATAGAGAGTAAAAATGTTTCATACAGATTCTATTGGTGCCTATTTTTTGTAAAGTACATTTTTTTCCGTGACCGTGTTTCTATTTATATCCCTTGCACAAATTTTCATTAAAGAATTTTTAAAACATGAAAGGAAGTTAGCTTCGGCAAGTCGAAGCTTATTACCCTTGCAGGTAAAATAAATACTTGACTCCCCCCGTCATCCTATAAGCTCGGAATTGTGGTTTAAAATTTAAGCACTGCTTTGTGAAATTTTGAAAAGTTATGATAAATTGATTTTTAAGGACTTTTTTGTATGGGCGGATTCAGAGGTTGGTCCACTGTTAACTGATTTTCTCGAAAACTGACGATAATTTTTTGATGTAATTTTCTTTTGATGTAATTTTCCTGATATGTCCTTTAAGGGGCGACCTTTAAGCTAAGCTAGTGCGCATTGTGGAGCACGCTCTGCGAGTGGAGATATTCCCCAAAATGTGGGGACCTGATTTTTTGAATGCATTTTTTTCATACTTCCGAACATCGCCTAGACTCGCGAATTACCTAGATCGAAAGATAATTTCATTCTAAACAAATTTGCATCTAAAATTGTTCGATTTGACCCCCAGAAGCCCCAGAAATCAAAAAATAAAAATTGGCCCCATGTTCCAGATTCCACCGTTCCGCTATCGCCGCTAAAGTCACCGACGCTAACTTGACGCACATTAGAAATATTGGTTTAAGTTAGAGGTTTTAAATACTAAAAAAATACTAAAAAGTCGGGTTTGAGTCTATGTTGAGTCAATCTAAAAGCCAATTGGCGCTTAAAGCGATGCATATATAACATCCATATGCCAAAGAATTCGCGGTTTTATTTTCGGTTATTTTGATATTTAATTGAGGACTTGCTTATATAAGACGGTAAGGAAATGACATTCGCGGTTTAAGCAAATTTTTGGTGAAACCAAATAAGAATGACTTTAATACAAGTAATCAACTTTAATGTCCGTCCTGAGCCATTTAACGCCTAAGAAATCGCGGACTCCTCATATAAAGTAAAAAGGGGGCCATTTTTGTGTTCATTTGTCAATTTTTTGGCAAAGCCTCCCTTGCATTTCTTTCTTCCTCAAAAATCATCAAGCAATACCAAAAATAGGAAGTTAGCCTTTTATTGTACGTCAATATCTTGAAACGATTTTGGAAAAAAGGTCGTTCACAATTATTGTCTGGCAAACTTCCAAATTTTATACTTTTGCAACGAAATTGAATACCCTAAATATACCTGTGACGCGTATAAAAAAGCGTGCAGAGTCAAAAAAAATGTAGAAAGTGTATTTATACCCGTTACTCGTAGAGTAAAAGGGTATATTGTATTCGTGCAAAAGTATGTAACAGCTAGAAGGAAGCGTTTCCGACCCCATAAAGTATATATATTCTTGATCAGGATCACTAGCCGAGTCGATCTAGCCATATCCGTCTGTCCGTCTGTCTGTCTGTCTGTCTGTCTGTCCGTATGAACGCTGAGATCTCGAAAACTATAAAAGCTAGAAAATTGGCATTTTGCATACAGATTCTAGGAGTTCCTACGCAGCGCAAGTTTGTTTCAAAAAAGTGTCACGCCACCTCTAACGCCCACAATCGCTTATATACGATTTTTAAAAATTTAAATATTTCGGAAAAGTAAAAATGCAGTTTTATTGTGTTTATCAATACCTATCGAAATGTAGAAGAAATTTTTCAAATCGGACCATTCGTTAAAAAGTTATGCGTGATCAAAGTTTCTATCTCCATCTCCCTCGCACTCCCTTTACCTGAGTAACGGGTATCTGATAGTCGGGGCACCCGACTATAAGGTTCTCTCTTGTTTTTTTATTCGGAAACCTCGTGTATTCCGGCGTTTTAAATTCTCTTAAAAAAAAAATTTTTTTGAAAGATATTAATATATCCCACAAAGTTGCATACCAAATATTAAGTTAACTCAAACGAATCTCAAGTGCTGCATAAATTTTAAATCCAAACCTAATTCTACAAATATTTTAAAACAAGAGAGAACGCTATAGTCGGGTTGGTGTCCCGACTACCTAATACCCGTCACTCAGCTAAAGGGACTCGGCTAGTGAGGGCGTTCCAGGGGGCGTGGCACCTTTTTAAAACAAACTTGCGCTGCGTAGGAACTACTAGAATATGCATGCAAAATGCCAATCTTCTAGCTTTTATAGTTTCCGAGATCTCAGCGTTCATACAGACGGACAGACAGACGGACAGACGGATATGGCTAGATCGACTAGGCTGATGATCCTGATCAAGAATATATATACTTTATGGGGTCGGAAACGCTTCCTTCTACCTGTTACATACTTTTGCACGAATACAATATACCCTTTTACTCTACGAGTAACGGGTATGAAAAATGGGTCTTAATATTTTAATCCTCTATCGAAAAAAAAAGTTTGCATGTTTTCTGAGATTTATGAATGCTCATTCATAAGAGCATTCATTAGACGTTTAGAAAGGGACATGTACGATGGCATGGCCACTTATAATTTAAACGTTAAACTTAAACTTTATAATTGAACTAACTTTAACTGGCTAAATCAACAAGGTTCAAAGCTGTAAAAACTAATAGTGTCATCTGCTATGAAATCAGACATTTGTAATACGTTCGTAAAATGTTTTGGGCTGTACAAAGTACATATGTAATGTAACTAAAACTAACGCTCATATTTCTAAAAATTACAGCCCAATATGATAAAATTAAAAACCATTACATATGTACTTTGAACAGCCCAAAACATTTTAAAAACGTGGTAAAAATTTCTGATTTCATGGCCATAGACACTATTAATTTTACAGCATTCAATCTTAATGATTTTACCATTTAAAGTTATTTGAATTATAAAGTTTAAATTTATCGTTTAAATACTAATTGACCATGAAATCTTATCCAAAGAAATCCCAGTAAATGTACATATATTTGTCCCTTTCTAAGCCTCTAATGAATGAGCCGAACAATGTCGTGGAATAACCGCATAATCAAAATAGTAAATATTTTGCTGGCCTTAATGCAAGCCATTAGATACAATTTTGGAATGTGTATTTGTTTAATCGAATCCAAAATAATTGTTAGTCAAAAAATATTATATTAGAACTTTTGTATGTTAATGGTGTTTTTCTATGATGAAAAAATTTTAATGTTTTGCAGAAATGTTTGGCTGTGTACCTGTGTAATTTACGATCAAGGAAAAAAAGCTACCGCTTCATTAGATTAAACTAAGAATTTTGTTCTTACAGTTACATTGTGGTAGATGATAGTAGACTTACCAACTTGGGCACTGGAGCGACCAAAAAGAGACAAAAAGACCAGCAGCACCAGCGATTTGGAAATGGGAGCGCTCAATAGCATTCGTTTTGACATGGGAATGCCGTTTCCTTTACGTTTCGGCGCCATATTTGTCAGCGTGCCGCACTCAATGTGGCCAAAGTTATATTAAAGATTATTTCTGACGTTGGTGAATGCTTCCTCGATTCAGCACATTTAAAGTAGAATGAAGTTTACGGAGTGACGATTCGAGTCACCAATATCACTTATAAATTGTGCTCAAGATCGTTGTCAGTCATACATTTCAAAATGAGCTGCGTATCCTTTTTTATTATTTTGTTTATTCCATACTGAGGCTCCTTTATTGTGTATTTTTTATTTACTGTACTCCTGGAATTTTTTCTCTTGTATAGTATTTAAGCCGTAGACATTTTTCGTTATTCTAGAAGAAATTGAAGAAAAAATATTATATTAAAGAGTTGAAGGTTTTATGGAATGATTTGTTTTTGAGATAAACAGAAATTATTTTTATGCCTGATAATATAACACTATGCAACATCAAAAATTTACCACGATGGATGCTATATTTTTGAATTCGTTACGAATTTCCAAGTTAAACTGCGTTTTCCAAGAAGTTCCCCGACGCAAGGATTCGTAGCAAATTGGCCAACTTTCCGGAGGTCTCAGAGGCAAACGGATTCATGGTTTGTTTTGATGTTAAAGTTTTTTAAAAGATACACTCTTTATCTTTCAAACCCCATACTTAGAATAATTTTACGATTTTTTTTAGGGAGAAACAAATTCTAGAAGACATAGTCAAAAAACATAAAAGTATACAGCTGCGGTCAAAATAGTGGTAGTGTTGCCGCCCTGTGTTTCAAAAGTTTGTTGTTCTAATTTATTTTCTTCTGGTATATTGTATTGAATATAATTGTACTATTAGACTTATTGGATAAGAAAAGTTACCGCAATTATTATTAGTATAAATTAAATAAATAAATTACTGTGGACTGTAATATAAGTAGTGACGAATCGTTCCGAAGGCATAAAGCGACTAAACTAAAGTGGTATATATCTGCTGCGATAGTCCCGATTGTAACAAGTGGTAAGCCGATCGTAAAGATTTATTATTCTCTTCAAACTTTTATAACACCAGTTTACAAAATAAAATCGACTTCTTCCTCATCAAAGACAACCTTGGTTTTCCGGTAAAGTACATCTCCCTGATTATGAAATGCGCAATTAAAATTTGTTGTATGGTGTACATTTTTTGTTGGGTGTAAACAACTTTTTTGACTCTTTTTTATTTTCTAACTCGAGTTTGATAAGCCGCTTTCGGTCAGGTATTTTTGCAGTATATTGCGCTGTTGTTGTTTGACGCAAAGTGGCTAAAGAAAAATCGTTTTCTTTACTAGTAGGTCTTGCAAATACAACAATTTTATTTTCCCACATTGTAAGGAATTGATGAAGCAACATGAGAACAATGTTTTTATTCGGAAACCGCGTGTACAGCATTTTTTTAAAGTTTAAATGTGTCTTAAAAATTACTTAGTTTTAAATTTAAAAATTGTTTAAAATATTTTTCTGAAAGTTATTAAGATATCCCCCAAAATTGCATACCAAATATTAAAATAAGTCAATCAAGTCTCAAGTGCTGCATGAATTCTAAAAATATTTTTAAAAAATCGTTAAGAGAAAAAAAATAAGGATCGTTATACTATTTCAAACCTCTACTGAAAAAAAAAGTTTAGATTTTTTCTGAGATTTGACCCCAATTTGCCTGTCACGTCGCACATGGAATGAGTCTATAGTTGATTGCCTAAGCAAGAAGATGTTGTATCTCTCTTTAGCGTAGGTGAATGCACTTGTGAAAACGAATGCTTGCCTAAAGAGACAAAATGTGTAAGGTAGTCCACGTAACGACCAATCTCACCTGGAGTGTGCGCGAGGAGACTATCACTGTAGTGACGAAGCGCACCAGGAGAGTGCGCGAAGGCGACTACTATATATACACGAAGAAATAAATATCTGCTGTGATGGTCCGATCGTAATGAGTAATACACCAATCGAAAGGTATCGCAAAAGCTTAAAGGATTGCAGACCAAGACTTTAAGAAAATAAATTGGTTTGAAAAAGAGAGCGGTGAAAGAGAAAATTTAGAAATTTGGAGCTGTTGGGGCCGGTGGGGATAAATGCCTTCTCGTATCAATCTAGTTCTGTTCCTTTTAAAAATACCCATCGAATGAGGAGTCATATAATAAAATCATTCAAAAGTTAACTAGGTCGTCAACATGAAAAATTTCTGATATAAAATTTTGTGACGAAAAATGCTTGTACATTCGTCTAAATAAATACACTTTATAAAATTTTATCTTTCGGCACGCTGCAATTGAATATACTTTTAAGGGCAAAATGATTAAATATTTTAGCGGACCGCATTCTACAGGATGCCTTATTTAAAATTTGACAACATTTAGGAATAGATAATAAAAAAATAAAAAATAAAAAAAATGGATTAATTGGTATAATCAATCCAATAAAACATCGTCATGAAAACGCTTTTAACCGAAATAAAAATGGACAGTAGATTCAATGGTTAAACAAGAGAGAACGAGGGAGTGCGAGGGAGATGGAGATAGAAACTTTGATCACGCAAAACTTTTTAACGAATAATCCGATTTGAAAAATTTCTTCTACATTTCGATAGGTATTGATAAACACAATAAAACTGCATTTTAACTTTTCCGAAATATTTTAATTTTTAAAATCGTATATAAGCGATTGTGGGCGTTAGAGGGGGCTTGGCACTTTTTTAAAACAAACTTGCGCTGCGTAGGAACTCCTAGAATCTGCATGCCAATCTTGTAGCTTTTATAGTTTCCGAGATCTCAGCGTTCATACAGACAGACAGACGGACAGACAGACAGACAGACGGACAGACGGACATGGCTAGATCGACTCGGCTAGTGATCCTGATCAAGAATATATATACTTTATGGGGTCGGAAACGCTTCCTTCTAGCTGTTACATACTTTTGCACGAAAACAATATACCCTTTTACTCTACGAGTAACGGGTATAAAAATATAAGTTAGTTAGTAATTAAAATCAACAAAGATATAATTGTTTTCCTATTAATTTCCATTTAATTTTCCGACCGTTCATATGGCAGTTACAAATATGATACAGTGATCCGATTTTTTAAATATTTAATTCGAAATTAAAAAAAAATATCGAAGTAATAATATTCCTAAGAGTAGAAGGTAATATTAAAAAAAAGCCAAAACTAGATTTTTTTTAAATTTTTTTTTCGGATCTTTCCTATGGGAGCTATAAGATATCAAACAAAAACACCTCTTAACGAGGTATAAAAATAGTGACGATCGCACCTTCAACGTACAGAAGTTCTGATATCAACTTTTGTGACGAAAAATGATTTTAGATGAGACTAAATAAATACGCTACCTAAAATTTACTCGTTCGGCCCGCTTTAGCAAATATTTAATATCTACACGCAAGTTTTCTGTTGTAGCGTGCCGAATGACTACATTTTAGGTGCGATCGTCACTATTTTTATACCTCGTTAAGAGGTGTTTGATATCAGAAGTTTTTGTTTTGACCATAGTCAAAGTACCCCAATACCATGACTAGGAGTCGTCCCCATTTGGCTTGGCTATTGAAAAAACCAGAGCACACAGTTCACACACCCCTAATCTTAGCTGAACGCCACCTAAGATTAGGCACTGTAGCGTCATTACCAGTCGGCACCCTCGAGGAGGGTTCAGTACGGGGATTTTTATTTATTTATTTATTTATTTATGTAATTATTTATTTATTATTTATTTATTTACTTATTTATTTATTTGTTTATTTATTTATTTATTTATTTATTTATTTATTTATTTATTTATTTATTTATTTATTTATTTAAATATTTATTTATTTATTTACATATTTATTTATTTATTAATTTTAAAAATTGTATAGTGGAACGGTTTAAAACAATTTTAACGATTCCTTTACCCTAAAATACAGTTTGGATACGCACATACTAAATTCAATGCTTAGGCAGCGTAAGTTGTTTTGAGCTGGCAAAAGTGGCTATTTTCGTTTCTGAATAACTTTTAAAATTTTGTTTTGTGCATATCTTTTTAAATATTACATTTACACAAATTACATATAGGAGGCGCTTAAAGCATTTTAAAATACATTTCAAACGAGATACAGCACAAGTCAGTAGTTTAGAATTTATTTAGCTATTATTATTTCCTTATTTTAGCTATTTATAGCTGTTTTCCCGCTAAACTAGCGGGTTCTTCCAAAAGTGGTAGAACTAAAGTTTCTTATATCGAGCTGTTGAACATCATATCAAAATAAATTTTCATTTTGACAAGGCCCCGTACGGAGCGTCCGATTTTCTGATATGATCCCTCATTTTAAGCGCATTTTCAGTAGGAATACAACTAACGTAATGCGAGGGGTCAATTATCCCCACCGGCCCCAACAGATCCAAATTTCTAAATTTTCACTTTTACACTTTCACCGCTCTTTCTCCCAAACCAATTGATTTTCTTGAGGTCTTGGTATGCAATCCTTTAAGTTTTAGTAATACCTTTAATTTGGTGTATTACTCATTACGATCGGACTATCACAGCAGATTTTAAATTTTGCGGCTATATAATAGTAGTCGCCTTCGCACACTCTCCTTGTGCGCTTCGTCACTACATGGACTGCGGTCCATAGTGATAGAAAAGTTGAAGGCCATGAAGGCAAGAAATGTTTAAGCACAGCACAGACCATCTAGTGGTTCTATTTAGGCTTTTTCCAGTGATAGCGTTACCAACTCCCAATTTATCTCACGTGCACATGTCTTCGCTCACCAACCATCATTGTTTGCATTGTCGCTTGTGGCCATTAAAGAAATGTCCGCTGTGGTCACCAAACCGTAAATAAAAATGTACACAACACGCAACCTTTACACGGTGTGTCTTTATACACATCGCTCGTCAAAAACAGGGAGGATGTCTGTATATGCATATATATTTGGAAGAAAACTGATAGAAAAATAGGAAAAAGAAAAGAGTTTTTGCTTTAAATTGATAAATTGACTGCTCGACAGTGTTTTTGGTGCAGGCCTAACTTGAAATAGTATCAACATTTAATGATTTAATATATCTTCAAGAGTCTGAACTCAAATTTATTGATACGCATGTAAAGAAAATGTTTCGAGGCCATTCTACAGATTTGCATTTGAGGTTCCATATTCTTAATAAAATAAGCATAAGAAGAAGCATTTTTAGCGGGTACAACTGTTTAAAATCCCAAATTAGTTTTGCGGCGCGTTCATAGTAAGGAACTGATTTTGTTTCCCTAATTGCTGAATTCTGTCCAGAACTTGTAGAAAAACTAGAGTTGCAAAAATATGTTTTTGCCAAGAATAATCACACACTTTTTAATATTGACCTAATAATACATTTATCATAACAAATTGATGTCAGGGTAATACCCTGAGGATATACAAGGTATTTATTAAATTTGAACAAAAAATTTGGTTTGTTTTTTAACCTCTATAAATGTAAATTACAATCTGGATGTTAGTACATACACATGTACATACATATTTAATTCATTTAGTTTCTGCGGTTTAAATCACCTAATACTTCTCCTATTTTCTTCTTCTGCGCGTTTCCGTCAATCATTTTGCTGACCGTGTTTACTTGGAACGTCCCATAAGTAATTTTAAAATTATTCTCGCCCACAAATAAAATGTTTGTACATATCTTAGGTACATAAGTATGTAGTTCCATATTACATATATGTGTGAATATATCGGCGAAAAATGACGTAAAAAAATAAATATTCATTGCAAACAAATTCTAAAAGTGGATTCGGGCAATGATATAATTTCTTTAGCCCGACCTCTATTCAGCCGGCACTGATGTAGTTATATACGTATGTACGTATATCGTCGCATTCGCTCGATATACATATATTTATATATGTAAGTTGTACATACGTATGTCCCCCTTTATGTGTACACTAATAGGTATAAAAAGATTCTCTATTTTAAACATTTGCTTATTTCGAAAAGTATGCACATGTTGTTCAATATTCTCAGACAACTTTTTTATAATTTACTATCACTTTTAGTTGAAGATTTACTTGTTGCTGGCACATTGAAGAGCAGGACTTTTGGGCTCACTTCACTGCGATCAATTAAATCACATTCAAATTGAATTTATAATTTTAATTACCGTGGGAATGGTTTCGACTGCCTTTATGAACTTTTTACGGTAAACTCAAGTATACGTTTTTTTTAGTTTGGAGCAAATATTTTCTCTTAAATTTTCTTTTGCACTTATTTTCCTTCTCTTTTCCCACAAGTGGTTATTATGGCAATTTTACTGCAATCAAGACAGTGATTGCCTTTTCAGCTTTAATTCTCATACACTCACGTTGCTTTTGGACTTTTTTTAAGGCGACCGCTTAAGTTATGAATATTTCGTTGGGTTTCCGTTCACACGCGTTTCAATGGCTTCAGCCCGGTTAAGTACAGCAGGCCGACAGCAAGAGCTGTATCTCGACGTTCTCGGCGTTCGACGTTCAAACTGAAACTGAAAGAAACTTGAGGGCAGGCGGCTAACGCCAAAGAGCCAAATGGCAACGAGAAACGACTGCGGCAGGAAAAACAACCCCTAACGTGGCGTCGGCGTTCGGCTTTTTGCAGCTGCTGGTGTTTCGGACAAGTGTTTGGGAGAAATACGTCAGCCACATGTCAGCCGGTTCTGGCCGACTTTTTAGCGGCTGTGGCTGTAAATTCGACACGGGCTCCTCGGTTGCAATTTCTCAAACTGTATTCCGATTGTTAATTAGATTAACAAATAAATTGTGAATGAAGCAGTTTTGTTTAGGGGTGAGCTTCTTTATAACTTTCGAGATATTACTTCATTAAAGTTGATTGCAGAACAGAGAACTAAGAGTTTGAACTCAAATAAATGTATTCAAGATTTTAAAAACTTCACAGATAAAAATGTTCTGGTAAAATAAACCAATCCTGCGGACTTAAAGGTTGCGGCCAAAGATTTGGTGTCGTTAGGCCACTTGCTTGTACTGCTCATAGTGCATCAACATTTAGTATATGTACATATGTATATTGTGGTAAATTAACTTTAAACGACAGAACTCACTATTTTTTACCTCTTTATGAAGATATTAAGTGTAATTTTAGAATTTGTATTTTTTAACATCAATCATGCTTATAAGTGGTCTATCCACTTCAACGGTACAGGGTATCCAATGTCTCGGACTTTTTTTATAAACATTTTTGTTGAAAATCGGATCTACCCACGATTCGGTAGATCCGATTTTAAAAAAGGAAAATTTCGCTTGAATCTTGATTCTAGTTCAATGTAGTTTTATATGAACTAAAATGGTCGCCTCTCAGGGACATAGAATTTTCAAAAATGAATTAAACCGCACACAAAAAATTTGCGATTTATGAAAACAAACAAGAAAGAACGCTATAGTCGGGTGCGCCGACTATCAAATACCCGTTACTCAGCTAAAGGGAGTGCGAGGGAAATGGAGACATAAAACTTTGATCGCGCATAACTTTTTAACGAATTGTCCGATTTGAAAAATTTCTTCTACATTTCGATATTGATAAACACAATAAAACAGACACCTTTTAAATACGTTTAGGGTGTTTGTTGTTGTTAGAGGGGGCCCTCGGCTGAAACAAACTTGCGCTGCATAGGAAGCCCGTGAATATGTGTGGGTAATCCCAACATTCTAACTAGTGTAGTTTCCGAAATCTGAGCGTTCATACGGAACGGCCGACGGACAGACAGACGGGCATGGCTAGATCGACTCGGCTAGTGACCCTGATCATTGATCAGTGATCAAGAATATATATTTACTGTAATAGTAAAGTTTAAGGAATCGCGGTGCAAGGATTGCAAACAATGCACCGCGATTTTTTTTAAATATTTTTTGCCTGCGTCGCATAGCACTTCTTTATTCAATTTTCTTAAGTACTTGTATTGCGGTTAGGATTATAAAATGCGTGCGTTATTAGTGTAGCCTTTTCTACGTTTTTTTTTTTTAAATTAAAGGTTTTATAACGGCTAAGACTGTGAAAAAGTTTAAAATAGAAAATCCTCCTTGAACCGCGATTTCTTCAGATTCATCTAAAGGTTATGTATTTCTTTGTCATCCATGGTCACTCGAGTTCTTAGGGAATTACTGTCCACCGAGGATATTTAATTCGCTGTTTTCTGGTCTGCTATAAAAACAATTACACATTTTTGTCGAATTTTTTCGAATGCTTATTATTTTGACAACGAACGGAAAGCCCATATGTTTTTATAGCAAAAGACCTCAAAATCCTAGAAAATGCTACTTTGTTTTTATAGCAAAACACGCATCTTTAAAATGCAATTGCAAGAGAACCATGCATTTCCGCCGATAATCTTCCGCACGTAAATTCTTAAGAAATCGCGGTCCATCGAGGGTAATTTTTTCGCGAAGGTCAACATTTTTGTAAGTTTATTATTTTTCTTCCCTGATTTTTACAATTCCCTTATTCCTTAAAAATATCGCGCTGTCAAATTTTTGTTTTGCCGCCCTTAACCGCGACTTGGGCCATTTTGCTCAATCTGGCTCACCGAGCTCTCGCTTACAGATTCGACCATGAGAGCAACCAGAAAAAAAGAACGAAAAAAATCAAGAACATTTTTCATGATTTAGGAACAATCCGTTCGCTATTTTTCGTTCATGAAAACAGCACGAAATTTTTGGTAAAATGAACAATGGTTCTAAAATTGCGAACGCTGTTCATAAACAATTTCATGCCCGGCCCGAAAGACTTTTAAGTCTTGTGCGCCGTTTTGGTTCCTTGGTCCAGCTGTTAGGTCGTCCGCCTTTAGTAGTAGCACATAGTAGCCCTGGTTAGAGCCCGCTAGAAAACGTCGTGAATCGTAAGTTTTAATAAAATATTGTTTATATGTTTATATGTACTTCTAATAATAAATAAAGCCTTTGTCATTAATAGAAGCTAAAATACAACATTTAATTATAATAATACTACAAATAAAAGTAAGGAAAATTAAAACATCTCTACCAGGCGGACAGAAATTCAAGTCCAGAAATATTGTTTTTTTGTTTGTTTTGTTTTATATTAACTTTTCGTTCTTAAACCTTCATATAGTACCCTCTACTATTTTTACCTCACAATGAATTTGTGAAGTTTTACCTAAATACCACGAAGATTGAAGACCAACAAAATATTTAGTAAGAGAAAAGCGTGGGCATGAAATATTCATTCAGAAAATAATTATTTCCAAAAATCTCGCGAGCGACCAATTTCTGGTGTTCTGAGGAACCTTCAGTATTGTTTTTCTAAATATCAGAAAAAAAGTTTGAAGTTTTTTTAATAATCATCAAAAAATGTCTGTTTTTTTTAAATATTCCCAAAAAATAAATAATGTTTACCTCATTTGATACGTTTCACTTCATATACACTTTTTAGAACATTTTCTTTAAAACTAAGAAAAAATCGAAGAAATTTTCCTTTATTGGTTCCCTAGGGGTCTTACGCGTGGGTGCATGCAAATGTCATTCAAGTTTATAACCGCAAGTGTGAGTTTAATCCCACGTCGAGACGAAAAATTCATGGTGCCTTTTTAATTTTTTGTACTTTTTAATATTTACATATTAATCAAAAATTGTATTGCGTTTTTTGTTTTATAAGGCCTCTTTACAGTTCAGATGGAATGTGACATGTGACAAATTTCAAAATCTGAGATGGAATAGATTCGATTTTCCATTTCATTATACCCGTTACTCGTAGAGTAAAAGGGTATATTGTATTCGTGCAAAAGTATGTAACAGCTAGAAGGAAGCGTTTCCGACCACATAAAGTATATATATTCTTGATCAGGATCACTAGCCGAGTCGATCTAGCCATGTCCGTCTGTCCCGTCTGTCTGTCTGTCTGTCTGTCTGTCTGTATGAATGATGAGATCTCGGAAACTACAAAAGCTAGAAAGTTGGGATTACCCACACATATTCTTGGGCTTCCCAAGCAGCGCAAGTTTGTTTCATCGAGGTGCCACGCCCCCCCTAACGCCCACAATCGCCATAAACGATTTTCAAATGTGTCTGGAGGCCACATCTTTTAAGATTTTAAAAATATATAAACGCAATTTTATAGTGTTTATTATTACCTATCGAAATGTAGAAGACATTTTTCAAATCGGACCATTTATTAAAAAGTTATACGCAATCAAAATTGTTTATATATCTATCTCCCTCGCACTCCCTTTAGCTGAGTTACGATTATTAGATAGTCGGGACACCAACCCGAGTACAGCGTTCGCACTCCCTTTAGCTGAGGGACGGGTATTAGATAGTCGAAACACCAACCCGACTATAGCGTTCTCTCTTGTTTTTCATTTCGAGTTTACACATCAAATGGAATTTCGTCAAGATTCTAAGAAAAGCCTCATATGTTTAACATAGATTAAAACAATTTCGAATAGAAGCCCTTGTAAAATTTAACATTTGCTCGACAGGACTTCAGAACTTCGAGAGAGTTTATATGAAATGTATGGTGTTCATTTCATTTGTTGTCAAAGTGATTGTGGTTTCAAAAAATGTCTGGAGCTCGAAAAAATAAAAACAATGCAACCCAAAAGTAAAACAGGAGTCTATCGTAAAGACCTTGCGCACTAACTGGTCCATAGGATTCCGCGGAACCCTCCCATTCACAAAGCCCTAATAGCCCATGGGTGGAAATACGTCTTATAAAGAAGAAGATGAAGAAAACACACATCCTATGGATGATACAAACCGGAGATTTTATGAAGTCAGTCAATGAACTTATGTCTTAAAAAAAATATATTTAAAAATTAGAATTGTTTGTCGATTTTTGTCAGTGGCAGGCTGGTTTTATAGACAAAGGTTCGCCATAGCACAGCCCATGGGAATATAATTTGTTTCTGATCATCGTACAATAAACCATTCGTATACCAATATATGGATGCAGCGGTGTAATATTTTAAGAATTAATGAAAGCCATTATTGCAATCAGAATAGATGCAAATAAAAGCTATCATCCATTGTAAAAGCAGACACAATATTTATACCCGTTACTCGTACACTCAAAAAATTATTTTTCTTAAATGTAGAAAAAAGAAAAATTTACTGTGCTTTAGAAAAATATTCTATAAAGAGGAATAATTTTCTAAACTTCAGAAAAAATTCTCTATTAAACGAATTTTTTAGAATTTTTTTTCTGAAATGCAGAAAAATCCTTTATTTTCTAAATAATAAGGTGATTTTTTCTAATCTTCCTTTTTTTATTTGAGGGTTAAAATCGCCATTAATTTTAGAAAAAAAAAGACTGAAATTTTCTAAAAATAAAAAAAAATCGCCGTCAAAATTATAAATATTCTTACAAAATAGAAATATAGGTTTCCTAGAAAACAGAAAAAATTATAAAAAAAATTTTCTAACATTCAGAAAAAATGTGTCTGTTTTTATGAAATATTTTTCTAAAAAATAAAAAATGTAACCTTATTTGATAAGTTTACCTTCTTATACACTTTTTAGACAAATTTTGTAAAGCCTAAGAAAAAAATCGCCTTAAATCGAAGAAAATTTCCTTAATAGGTAGCCTAGGGGTCTAACGCGTGCGTGCATGAATATGTTATTCAAGCTTATAGCCGCAAGTGTGAGTTCGATCCCACGTCGAGGCGAAAAACTCATGGTGTTTTTTTTTCCCCTAATATTTACATATTAATAAAAAAAATGTATTGCATTTTTTTTTACTCATGAATAGTTATATTTTGGTAAAAATGATTTTTAAGTTCTTCAAATTTGAAACATTCAATTACTGTTACTATTAAAACATAATAAAATATATATTTGCATATAAATATTAGTATTAATCATGAAATATTTACGAGCAAAATTAAATGAATACTAGGGGGAATAACTAGAAGAGAGTCAGATCAATTTGACTAAAAAGAGGAGAACAAAATGTGAATAGACTTTGTACACCGCCTCACGTGATGCTTCCGTGGCGCAGCTAGTAGAGTGCTTGACTGCAAACCGTGATGCAAGCGGTTAGATTCCCGCGTGGTTCTATCGACTCGGCTAGTGACCCTGATCAAGAATATATATACTTTATAGGGTCGAAAACGCTTCCTTCTCCATGTTACGTACTTTTGCACGAATACAATATACCCCTTTACTTTACGAGTAACGGGTATAATTAAAGCAATCCAAAGAGAGTTGAAAAAATAAAACCAATACTCTAATACGGAACTAAAGGCCCTTGATTATTACGACGAAGGCAGGTGGAAGGGCACGAAGTGTCGAACGACGGTCATCAGGTAGGATAACTGGTCAGCAGTCGAAGCCATGCTCACCTGCCCGTAACAGAACCAACCCCCATCATGCCTCTCTAGTGGGAGAACGAAGACGGAACAGCCACTATTATTGCTCGGAATTTCGCAGCTGACGCGTCAGCCGTTTATTTGGAGACTGTGTATATGCCTAGTACCTTGCGCAGCTAGTTTTTGTTGTTTTGTTTTTTGGCCTTTAGCCAGCTGGTGATGTATCCATAGCCGTATCGTTCCAAAAATAAGCCGGCCACAAAATGAGTAAGACTTTTCGACAAGATCCGACGTTTTATTTAGTGTAGGGTAATGTGACGAGTTCGTAAAATCTCTCAAAAATAAATAACTATAGTCAATGGTCGCGCTCAGCAGAACAATATGATAACTGATTACACCAGTTTACAACAAAAAACCAACAAAATACGTCAAAAAGTGCCAAAAGGGAATTTAAACGTTGTTGTATGGTACCAATTTATTTTTAAGGCCTAATACTCACCTCAATCAAAAAGGGAACCAAATTTGATTGACCGAAATGTCTATTTTTTCAAGCATGTGGAACGTAAAAACTAAAAATTTTTTATTAGTCGAAGTAGGCTGTTTACTGTAATATGTAAATAATGAACCATAATATTCATCGCCGAAATGCTTTTTTAAGGCGTAATGCCGTTATTTTGGCGGCTCTAGTCTTCGATGTGGTACAGGAGGAGACAACTAGATCTCAGCGTAAAGGAGCAGAACGCGGTTTGTGATGCAGACTATTAATTTACTTTTTTGGAAATTGACGCCTTCGGTTAGATGGATTTAATTCAAACCTTTTGTATATTATTAGTGTCATTTAAATAACATCCACTAATTTTTATAGCCGATACTATCGGCTATCCCCAGGCCTTTTGGAGACGACATCTCGACTATCCAAAATATATAAGAAACACACTAAAAGACTTTGTAAACTCCGAAGCAGAAAAACTTCTTTGGGAATATGCTCTATTCCGTGCTCGAAACTTGCAAATGTAATAAAGTATATATACTTTATATAAGATTTCCCCAATACTTTTGTATTTGTTTTCTTTTTAAGAGGGGTAGGGTCTTTGGCACCAAAAAGATTTAATTCAAATCCTTTTGTATATTATTAAGTGTCATTTAAATAACATCCACTCGGCTAATGTATCGGTGGCAAAGCGATTGCTGGAACACTATTAAAAAAGGCGTTTTGCGGTGTTCACTTTACCTCCGCTAAAAATGATCGGTTTTCCATTTTGTTTTTACATTTCGCTTAAGAATTAAAAAACCCGCCCCCTGGAAAGCCATTTTTTCATTTTTTTATTTTTGAGAATTTTTTTTTTGTTATTCCAAAAATGCACTTATTCGAGAAAAATGCACTTAAAGATGAATTTACGTATAAGCAGTGGTGGCCAGCAGAAGCAGCACACATACAATAAAAACACGCATTGCGTTTGTGTAAGTGCTTGCAGGCACGAAGCTGGCTGTGTGCATGACGCTTTTCTGCTTTACAGTGTACGTGAGCGCCGAAACGCTAGCAGCGCTGCGGCAGAGAAATTGCCTATCCCGTGGGCACTGGGCGCTGCCTCTGCTGGCCACCACTGGCCTAAAGTACTAGTGTACTAGTTTAAGCATAACTTCTAAAGTTTTTGTCCGATTGAATTTTTCCGTCGAATTTGTCGGCGGCCGGCGGCGTACGCAGTAAAAACAATTTTTTTTTTTAAATGAACTATAGAAACTATTTTCTGAAAGATTTATTCATCTATATCGCCAATGGATAAATCCTTATCTGGCTACATCTTACTACAATTGATTAACTTAAATCTATTATTGAATATTAATTAAAAAATATTCCCTAAGGTTTTGCCTTAACAATTCCTTCTTGGCCCCCCAGCTGAATCTAATGCTTGTAGGTAAGGAATTAAACATTCTAAGAGCCCTTAGTAATGGCTCATTGCGAGCATAATTTGTCCTGACAGCACGTTCCAGAAATGGTAACAAGGTACGAAGATTCCTGGCAGGAGCATTAAAATTAATGCATCCCAACAGGCAAGGACAATCAATATTACCTACCAGTAGATCGTTAAGGAAAAGAAGGCCTGCAATTGCACGGCGATCCTTCAAGGAACAAGTGTGAAGCAGGGAGCACTGACTAGCATAGGGCGGAGCCGGTTCAGTAAAATGCAAGGATTGCAATGCAAACTTTAAAAACTTTTTCTGCAACCTCTCAATCCTATTGATCTGGACACTTCCTGAGGGATTCCAAATAAAGGATGCATATTCGACCCTGGAACGGACAAACGCTGAGTATACAGATAATCTGGAATACGGATCTTTGAATAAGACCGTGTTTCGCTTCACAAAGCCGAACATTGCATATGCTTTTGGTAATATAAAATTCAAATGTTCATTAAACAGAAATTTATCATCAAATAATACCCCCAGATCAACTATTTCATGTAAAACAGAGAGAGGGTGGTTATTGATGAGATAAGTGGATGGGATGGTTACTGGACATTTCGAATAACGAACGATGTGGCATTTGTGAAGGTTTAAAGGCAAATTATTCTTGGAACACCAACTACCGATATTATCTAGGTCTAATTGAAGCAATATCGAATCATTTACAGTACTGACAGTCCTATAAATTTTAAGATCGTCTGCATAAAGAAGGAAGTTAGAAAATTTGATACATGCACAAATGTCATTTATAAAAATAATAAAAAGTAAAGGGCCAAGAGAGCTACCCTGAGGAAGTCCTGATGTCGCTTTATAGGGATGGGATAATGCACCACCTATTTCAACATGATAGCGTCGGTTATCTAAATACGATGCTATCCAATTAAGAAATGAGGAGTGAAAGCCTAGTTTAGAAAGTTTAGCCTTAAGGGCAGAGTGACACACCTTGTCAAAAGCTTTGGCAAAATCTGTGTAAATCGTGTCCATCTGTGAGTGATCCTCAAATGCATGAACACAGTGCCTCGTAAAAATGGCCAAGTTGGTCGTCGTAGATCGACCAGGCATGAAGCCATGTTGGTTTGGTTCTATATAAGATCTTATAAAGAAAGATAATTTTTTGAAAATGATTCTTTCGAACAATTTAGCAATGTTACCGATCTTAGCAATCGGCCTATAATTCGAAATATCAAATTTACTTCCTCCTTTATGGACCGGCATAACTCTTGAAATTTTCCATCTAGTTGGGAATCTACCCTGAGATAAAGAAGAGGAAAACAAGATCTGCAGAGGTAGGTACAGACTGCCAATGCAATTCTTAAGGAAGAATGAAGAAATTCCATCAAAGTCTAGCCTTGGGGAATCATCGAAATCACTGATTGCTTCAGAAATGTCATCATACGATATGTCCAGACTTCCAATGCTGCAAATTTCTGGAATTGAATTTAAAGTTTCTTGATCATACCAATCATAGGAAGGTTCAATGTTTGAGGAAAAACATGCAGCAAACAAATTGGCGATATCGGCCTCAGTGGAAGCTACAATATCACCATAAGACATAGTTGAAGGTATAGACGAATGAGATTTCTTAGAATTAACAAAGCGCCAAAACGCCTTGGGGTTGTCCTTTAAGCTATGCTCAACTTCACAAATGTATTGGTTATAAAGAAATTTATTGAGAAACTCAAACTCCCGTTTATGCTGCCTGTATCTTTCACCATCTGCTGGGTTATGTGTTTTAGAAAATTTCTTGTAATATTTGTTCCTAAGGTTTTTGTATTTTTGCAGTCCTTGCGTATACCAGGGAAGCCTGTAGGAACCCCGTACCCTGGAACGGACTGTGCTGTCAAGGGTATTTCTTATAGTTGAAAGAAAAGTTTTATAATTAGTTTCAATGCAGGGGCTCGATAGTAAGGCACACCAATTCAGAGATAACAGGCAATCCCTTAGGGAACTCAAACTAGAGGGATCAAATATGTATCTAGGATTATAATCAATAAATGGCAGAAAGCTATAAAATTCAATGTTAAAGCACAAGGGTTTGTGATGGACAACACAATTTGAAATAGGAAAATCAGCAAGAGTTACGTTAGAATGGACAATGGAATTAATGAAAATTAAATCAAGAATCTTATGCAAATCATTGAAAATATTATTAATTTGGGTGAGGCCCATACTAAAACAGTCATCAATGACAATTATTTCATGTGAATGATGCACGTTTCCGGGCACCATAGCAGCTGCTTGTGGGTCACAGGTCCAGCAAACAGAGCTGAGGTTGAAGTCTCCTGCCACACATATGCCATCAGAGTCCACCAAGCTGGCATGGATGTTTGAAATGTTGTCTAGGTGAGCCTGGTAAAGTCCAGAATCACTGCCCGGAGGAATGTAGGAAGCCACAATCGATATCTTCCCGGATGAGCCAGACACCGTCACCGCCAACTGGTCCAGAAGCGAGTCATCATTAAGGAGTCGAATTGCCCTACAACAGAATTTACGGCTAACAGCCACTATAACGCCACCTCCTCTTTCGCACTGCATTCTCCCGAAATCTCTATCTTTACGAAATACTTGAAATATTTTAGGATCGAAGAATTCATTCGAACTAAAGTTAGAATTTAACCAAGTTTCAACCAGTATGATTATGTCATAATCACTGTTGGAAGTATTCATAAAGACAGATTGCGTTTTAGTTCTCATTCCGGATATATTTTGGAAGTATATTTTCAGGCCATTATTTGCTGAATGATGGCTGTTTGAATTTACATCAGACAAGCCACTAGCAGGTTGCCAGTCGACGCATGTTATTGAAGAGACACTCTCAACATCCAGATTAGATGTCGGCCTTGCCAGATCAGTACTATGAAGTACCTTGCGCAACGTATCCGTACGTATTTTTATAGGCAGGTTAAGATCAATGTTCCTAGGAATGGAAGTGCAGGCATGTGTGAATGATTTTCTTTCGGACGCTTGCCTATTCTGTGAGGGCCATCCAAAGAGCGCAGAAGAAATAACATCAAAAGAGAGAGGCGGCGAAGAGCACAGTGAAGAGAGTATCAGACTACTCGGAAAAGAGAGCGCCATCCCACGAGACGCGCTGAGCTCATTAGAATCCGAATTTGAAGATAGCAGCATCCGATGTTGATTTAACTCCAGCGGCGAATAAGCAGACAGCATATTTTCGAAGATTCCATTCCATCCTAATGTAAGCGCCTGCGACGAAACAGCAGAAAGCGGAGACAGAGCGAGTGTAGGCAGAGTGCGGCGAGCAATATTGCCAAAGGCAAACGGCGAATGCAGGAGCGTAGAATGATGAACAGAGAGCGCCAATCCAGAGAGAGCGCAGTTAGGGAGAGTAACTATAGTAACTAGAAACCGAAGAAGCTGAAGCAGCTCACGATGAACTGTTTCTCTTAAGTCGAAACTGAGCTTGATGACATCTGGTCCAGAAAATAAATGGGCAGCCGGGGAAAAAGCCGACCGCTGATGTTGTTGTTGTGAATAGGGCAGTAAAGCGAAACGAAGAGCAATAGGATCCAAGAACAGGCCGAAAGTGACGTCAATGTCAGTGACGTCTACTATTGGGGGTTTTTTGATTCACCTTTAGAGGGAGTCGAAGTACGCAACGGTCCTCCTTCTAAGAAATTCACAACCGTAGAATCCAAGGGGGTTTGGATCTCTCTCTATAAATGAACTGGCTCACTTTTACTGATTGTGGCCAAAATTCATTACTGAAAACCGTTTGGTAATGCTGCTCCGGTACTCCAAGTTTGAAATTGATGAAGGCTAACGTATTAATATCCACGTCTTTTTTAGTTAAAGAATTGCAGATAATTAATTTTTCATTAACGCTCAGCTTTTCCGCAACATATTTACACAGCGCCTCTGGCTGTGTGTTTACTGGAAATTTGCCGATGTGCAGAAAACGTTTGCTTGGTAGAGCTTCGAATAGAGCACAAGAAGGAGCCAAACCAATAACGTGCATCTTGCTCTTGTTGTTGTTCTTGCGATTCTTGTTGCGCTTCTTTTCCACCACTTTCGTTGGTACAACGGGATCGTGGTTTGAGGAAGGGTTAACTTGATCGGATGTTGATGCAACTGGCGCTGGGATAAGAGGCTTATCCACCCTCCGCTGATTGGTTTTCACACTTGTCATAGAATGTTCCGGGAAGGCTTTCAGAAATTTTGCATTTAAAGTTGAATAAAGATTTTTAAGATCACTGAGTTCTTTCATAATTTCATCCGTCTTGGAATGCGAGTCATTGCTCACAACACAACTGTCGCACTGCCAAATAAGATTAGGCATGGTAGTTAAAAGTTTGATTGCATCCTCTGGCAAATCAACACAAGCGGTGTGGAACTTGCGGCGACAGAGAGAGGAACAACGAACTGCATCAAAACCGCGAAGCTGTGCCGCTGTGACTTCAGCTTTGCACTCCGCGCACGAATTAGAAGACATAGCGAAAAAGTACGTCTGGTCGGCACGAGCGCTGATCAGAGAATGATTTCTTAATATCTTCATATTTTTTTAAATTTCTAATTTTTTATCGTATCCGGAATTAATGTTTAGAAAGGAGTTTTATATAAATTTATAGACGCAGTTATGTCTTTATTTAGAAATATGAAATATTATTTTTAGTTGGCAACGGAGTAATTAGGCCTCTAAAATAATTATGTGAATCGATGCTGGCTGATCAATTACCGTTTGCTGCGTTTTCAAAAATTCGTCTATGGTGTTGCTTAACTTTTCTGACTCCTTTGACTTGCCTCGTTTTTCATTCTTTTTGGGAGTCAACTTCGTTTCTCAATTTCGCAGTTAAAATAAATGAATTTGTTTATTTCATCTATCAAAAAAAAGCATTTTCATATTTACACAAAGTCAAAAAACTGAGTAGTCTATGAAACATTCGATCTTTCTTAAGGGGGGAAATACTTATAGAACAGAAAAATATTAAATTTTTTTTATTTTTTAAATTGGTAGAACAACTCTTTAAGAATGTGTCATGAAAGTTTCACAAAGAAATTCGAACTATTTTGGAACTTATACCAGGATGACGGCACCCACCTTCCTTGTGCAGTATATATATTTCATTACTTTGAATGCGTTTTTCTCGAAACCATGTTTTCCTCAGCTGCGGATCGTGTATCTCAAAAAGTAATGCTTTGATCATCATGCTGCTTTTACAGAAATGTATGTAATAAAATGCCCGACTGTCTGAACCTATTGTACTTAATGTAGAAATTTGTACGTTTAGGTATTTCGGCTAAGAGTTTTACTAGTCGAAAAATATTAATCTTTTAGTGTGGCCGAAGTTGTTGTAGTTCATCCGCAAAGCATGTAGCATGGTCTTACTGGGTTTGTTGACAAACAGCAAACATCAACTGGCGCCAATTTTAAAATATTACAAAATTTTGAGCCGACTTGGGTCGCAAGAGTTAAATTCGCTGTTGGCATGTATTGCCGCAAATCCTACAGGCACTTTTCCATTGGTTTTCGGGGTTTTCCTTCCATTTATAATGTGTTATTGGCACACCGCTTCTGCACAAACACAGCCAAAGATCAAATTTTCTATTCTTTGAGCCGCGGCTAAAGGCGTTCATCGGAATTTATCCGCTAAATCTGGTCAATTT
The DNA here is from genome assembly GCA_037075285.1 of Drosophila lutescens. Lineage (NCBI taxonomy): Eukaryota > Metazoa > Arthropoda > Insecta > Diptera > Drosophilidae > Drosophila > Drosophila lutescens. The sequence continues at coordinate 74,680 of JBAMCF010001159.1, forward strand.
TTGGTATTTCCTTACTATTTCCTTAGCTCAACTCAGTACCGCGGTGGGAAAAAGTTCCAGCTAAAGGCGTTAGCTACCTATTTGCCTCTCGCTTACTCCTATGGCTAGCTAGCAGTTTTCGTCGTACTGAGTACTAGGCTTTAAAAAAGAAGCCTGGCGGCAACATCTATACTGATTTTGAAGTTTTTATTAATACCTATCAAAATGAAGAACATTTTAGAATTGGACAATCTGTTCAAAAATTTAAACAGTGGCTTCGACGACTGCATATCTCCATTTCCCTCTCACTCCATTTAGCTGACTAACGGGTATCTGATAGTCGAAGTACTCGACTATAACGTTTAAAGAAATTTTTTTGAGAAAATGCTGTAAAGAGAAAACAAAATTTTGAACATATTTTCTATGGTAGATATATGATGGGACGGTGGTACAATTATGAGATTGACATATATGGGCCGTTCCTTTACAAACCGAACACCTTTTCTTGGGTCAGATTTATAATTTGCCTGAAACTTTTTGTACATACAAGGGTGGTCAAAAGTATTTGCACATTTCTTATGAGTAAGTACGTGTAATTTGTGCAAATACTTTTGACATCTGTCAGCAAAGAAGTAAACAAAACAACAATTTTCTGTAATAAGTGTTTTTTAATTTTAAAATTTTTTATTATATTAAAACAAGACTTTTTTTAATTCAAAAGTTGTCAAAGAACTTTTAATTTTACTTTTTGCCGTTTATAGCTATTGCTAAAAGATTGTTAAACGATGCGGAAACATTAACTCCATAAGTATTCTATAAGAGTGAGCGAGAACCTCTACTTGCTGCGACGTGTTTTCATACAAGATATCAAAGGGCTAAAAGCGTAAAAAAAGGTTGTTTGTGGGGGCACTCCTTAAATATAAAAAAACAATTTTTTTTTTAATTTTTGTATTAATTAATCCGTTTGGATTGTAAAAGATCGGCTGGAACTTTCACGAACGCTTTACATATGAAATTCTTATGTAAAAATTCGAGGGCTCGCGTTCCGAACTGAAGTTTAACAAGAGAGAACGCTATAGTCGGGTTGGTGTCCCGACTATCTAATACCCGTCACTCAGCTAAAGGGAGTGCGAACGCTGTACTCGGGTTGGTGTCCCGACAACTATTGGGGCTAAAGGGAGTGCGAGGGAGATAGATATATAAACAATTTTGATTGCGTATAACTTTTTAATGAATGGTCCGATGTGAAAAATGTCTTCTACATTTCGATAGGTATTAATAAACACTATAAAATTGCGTTTATATATTTTTAAAATCTTAAAAGATGTGGCCTCCAGACACATTTGAAAATCGTTTATGGCGATTGTGGGCGTTAGGGGGGCGTGGCACCTCGATGAAACAAACTTGCGCTGCGTAGGAAGCCCAAGAATATGTGTGTGAAATCTCAACCTTCTAGCTTTTATAGTTTCCGAAATCTCAGCGTTCATACAGACAGACAGACAGACGGACAGACGGACAGACGGACATGGCTAGATCGACTCGGCTAGTGATCCTGATCAAGAATATATATACTTTATGGGGTCGGAAACGCTTCCTTCTCCCTGTTACATACTTTTGCACGAATACAATATACCCTTTTACTCTACGAGTAACGGGTATAAAAATTGAATTGTTGAAATAGATCAGTGGTCGGCAAACAATACAGTAATTTGCACAGGACAGCTCATCGATGTGTTTGTGCAGAACGCTGTTCTACAGTGTACCTGAGCGGCAGAGGATGGGCAGAACAATTTTCTATGCTCACTTAATAGGACGATGCCGATTGCTAATGTAGATAAATACCAGGGAATCAAACCGAATCTTATTTCGGTTCCGGTTCCGGTACCGGTCCCATACCGAATCGACTCATTCGGTAAAAGATTCAATTTTGGTATTGATGTTTTGGTTCCGCACCGGTACGTACCGGTACAGTTAAACAAGTTTCACTTAATTATAATATTGAATACAGTGCTGCCATTTTGTCCTTTTTCCAGACAGATCTGTCCTTTTTATAACGGCTTTATCCGGAAAAAAAGTTGAAACATGCCCGGTCCGGAAATCTGTGCTTTTTTCAACAATAGGGTTTTGAGTGTTATATGCTTAGACGACCTTTTAACCAATATTCTTACAGTTAGGCACTTAAATAATACTTATAAGAATTTTCAAAGTGACGTGAAGCAGTCGATGGTTTTTTTTATATTCCGATTTTTTCTATAGCAAAAGGAAGAGGAAAACATTTTAAAATTATAGCAATTTGTATTCTCTGCTTTTTCTGTCAGAGAACAATTTCAGATTTTTACGACTCTGTTTAAGGCTTGACAAAGTCGTTGAATTTTTTGAATTACCAATGTAATTACCTGAAATGCTTTTATTATTTAAAAAGTAATAGATTATTACGTATTCGCACAAAAAATTTACCATGGTCAAATGTGAGTCGGGCGGGGCAGATCATTACATAATTGAATTTAATATTTAATCCATTTAAATTAAAAACAAAACATAACCCATTAGTAAAAACAGAAAAATGTAGAGGTATTTACTTCTGTCCTTTTTTTGTCATTTTTTATTTTTATTTTGTCCTTTTTTTCCCGGTTTTTTTAGGATTATCTGTCCTGTTTTTTAAGCTGAGTGATGGCAGCACTGCATGGTACAATTATACAATTATCATTTTCCAAAATCTTTACACAAACTTGCGCTACATAGGAATCTGTATGGTGAATTCGAAGTTCAAATTTCGATCTTTCTATTGGGTCAAGTCATGCAAGAAAGTCATGTCGTTTTTTTCAATATTTTTAAAGATGATTTCTTTATATCAGGACTTATAATTAATCAGTTATGTATTGGCCGTTTTGTTCGACCACTAATGACCATCTCTCGGGCAGTTGCATAATTCCGCGCTCGAAGAACTTTTGGTCTTTTCCAGCAAAGAATCGAGACAAGTGGTTTTCGACAGCCTCATCTGAATCAAAGTTTTTACCATTCAAAGAGTTTTGAAGAGAGCGAAACAAATGGTTATCTGAAGGTGCTAAGTCCGGACTATAAGGTGGATGTGGTAGCACTTCCCAATTCAGCTCCGTTAATTTTTGCCGAGTGACCAAAGATGTGTGGGGCCTAGCGTTGTCATGGTGAAAGACTATACCCTTGCGATTAGCTAGTGCCGGCTCCTTTTCTTTAATTTTTTTCGCCGAATTGGATAGCTGGCGACAGTACACATCTGAATTGATGGTTTCATTCCGTTCCAGCAGCTCAAAGTGCACTACACCCTTCCAATTCCACCAAACAGACGGCATAACTTTCCTCTGATGGATATCGGCCTTTGATGTGACTTGGGCTGGCTCATCTTTCTAGCTCCATGATCTTTTTCGTTGGAAATTATTGTAAACAACCCACTTTTCGTCGCCAGTAATGATCCGCTTCAAAAAAGGATCGTTTTTAATCCGTTGCAGCAGAGAATGGCAGATATTGATACGCTTAGTTAGGTGAATTTCCTTTAAGTTATGCGGAACCCAAACATCGAGCTTGTTTACGTAGCCAAGTTTCTTCAAATGGTTTTCAACCGTTGTATGCGACACACTGAGCTTCTCTGACATCTACCGCGTTCAATAACGCCGCTTTTCATCCAGCAAAGCCTGAATTTGTTCGTCAAAAACGGCCGATGGTCGACCAGAACGTGGGGCGTCTTTAACTCCAAAATCTCCAAGCCTGAATTTGGAAAACCAGCGCTGACATTGGCGATCACTTATGGCATCTTTACCATACACTTCGACCAATTTTTCGCGAGCTTCGCGAGCTTCGACCGCTTTTTTTCCTTTTCGGAAATAAAAAAGCCAAAATATGCCGAAAATGCTCACTTTGATCCTCCATGTTTAATTTGCTTTAGCTTCCACAAATGTTATCGAATAATTACCAAATTTTCATCGATAGTGGTGCTCGATTAGGCGTAAATAAATTAGATTAAAACGATTATTAAAAAAAACGACATGACTTTCTTGCCCACCCAATAGCTTATATAGTTTCCGAACACATAGCGTTCATACGAACAGACGGACATGGCTATTTAGACTCCCCTATTGATCCTGATCAAGAATACTTTATGGGGTCGAAAACGTCTCCTTCACTGCGTTACAAACTTTTGACCAAAATTGTAATACCCTCTGCCAAGGTATAATTATGGCTTTCACTAATAAATTCAAAGCAATCGTAAAAACATACAGTTGCGGGGTAACTAGTAGTAATATTCCCACCCTTCGTATTTTAAGGATTGTTGTTGTAACTTATCTTCTCCTGGTAATATTTTATTGAATATAATTGTACTATTGGACTAATTGGATAAAAAGAACAAGAGAGAACGTTATAGTCGGGTGTCCCGACTATCAGATACCCGTTACTCAGGTAAAGGGAGTGCGAGGGAGATGGAGATAGAAACTTTGATCACGCATAACTTTTTAACGAATGGTCCGATTTGAAAAATTTCTTCCACATTTCGATAGGTATTGATAAACACAATAAAACTGCATTTTAACTTTTCCAAAATATTTAAATTTTTCAAATCGTATTTAAGTGATTGTGGGCGTTAGAGGGGGCGTGGCACCCTTTTGAAACAAACTTGCGCTGCGTAGGAACTCCAAGAATCTTCATGCCAAATACCAATCCTCTAGCTTTTATAGTTTCCGAGATCTCAGCGTTCATACGGACAGACAGACGGACAGACGGACAGACAGACAGACGGACAGGCGGACATGGCTATATCGACTCGGCTAGTGACCCTGATCAAGAATATATATACTTTATAGGGTCGGAAACGCTTCCTTCTAGCTGCTACATACTTTTGCACGAATACAATGTACCCTTTTACTATAAACGCCTGTTATACCTTTGCAGTGGGTATTATAATTTCAGTCAGAAGTTTGTAACGCTGTGAAGGAGACGTTTTCGACCACATAAAATATATATATTCTTGATTAGCACCAATAGCCGAGTCCATCTAGCCATGTCCGTCTGCCCGTTTCTATGCGAACTAGTCTCTCAGTTTTAAAGCTATCGCGATGAAACTTTCTTCTCCTTTCTATTGCAGGTACTATATTTCGGAGCGAGCCGGATCGGACCACTATATCTTAAGGCTCCCATAAGAATAATCAAACAAATATAAGAAAATTCATTGTAACTTTGTAGGAAGTAGGCGTTTTGATTTTTGACAATTTAAAAACAAAATTTTAAATAGGCACGCTGAATCTGGAATCCCTGCAACTGCACCGATAGAGTGCGCATTAAACTATACTATTTACTTTATCTGCAAGGGTATATAAGCTTCGACTGACCGAAGCTTGCTTACTTTCTTGTTTTTCATTAAAACGTTGTTTTTCATAAAAACGTTCATCAAAAACGTTTTTACACTTTAAAAAAAAGTGGTACCATACAAAAAAATGTAAGTGCCCTTTTCTAAATCAGAAAGACTTAGCTTAACGAAAAACAAAGGATTCCTTAGTATGTAGAATGTAGTCACAAAATACACTTGCACAAATGCCCCTTTGTTTGCCCTGGGGGGCGAAAAATATGAAGAAGACTTTTATTTAAAATGTCTATTAAAGAAAGGAGGAAACACTTATAGCTGCTATTGGACAATTAAAATGGCCATTAAAGGTTGTGAAAGGAAAAAATCGCTATAACTGTAACAAAAAAAAAAAATCCGACTATTTTCGTTTTTATGAAACTAAAACAAATATTCTTTCAATTTTAACCAAATGTTGTATATGGATTAATTATCGTATTAAAACGGCAGCTATATAAAATAGTTGTGTGATCCGAAAGATATTCATACAGAATATGCGTTAGGATAAAAAAGAACGAATGCTTTAGTTATACCCGTTACTCGTAGAGTAAAAGGGTATATTGTATTCGTGCAAAAGTATGTAACAGCTAGAAGGAAGCGTTTCCGACCCCATAAAGTACATATATTCTTGATGAGGATCACTAGCCGAGTCGATCTAGCCATGTCCGTCTGTCCGTCTGTCTGTCCGTCTGTCTGTCCGTCTGTCTGTATGAACGCTGAGATCTCGGAAACTATAAAAGCTAGAAGATTGGCATTTTGCCTGCAGATTCTAGGAGTTCCTACGCAGCGCAAGTTCGTTTCAAAAAGGTGCCACGCCCCCTCTAACGCCCACAATCGCTTATATACGATTTTAAAAATTTCAATATTTCGGAAAAGTAAAAATGCAGTTTTATTGTGTTTATCAATACCTATCGAAATGTAGAAGACATTTTTCAAATCGGACCATTCATTAAAAAGTTATACGCAATCAAAATTGTTTATATATCTATCTCCCTCGCACCCTTTAGCCCCAATAGATAGTCGGGACACCAACCCGAGTACAGCGTTCGCACTCCCTTTAGCTGAGTGACGGGTATTAGATAGTCGGGACACCAACCCGACTATAGCGTTCTCTCTTGTTTTATTTTCAAGTTTCAATTTTTAGCTTTAATATTGAGGGCGCTCTAAATTTTGGACAGAAAAAGTGGTACCCATAGTACAGCGGTCACCACACACAGATCGATAAAAATAATCAGTAATGAGGTTTTAGAAAAAAATCTATCTATTTTGCTTCATAATTTACTTTAAAAAACTTTTTATACGGGTGGAAACGCTTCCTTCTACCTGTTACATACTTTTCCTCGAATTCAATAAACCGTTAAACTCTACGAGTAACGGGTATAAAATCATAGGAAATCTAGCTTATTATACCCGTTACTCGTAGAGTAAAAGGGTATATTGTATTCGTGCAAAAGTATGTAACAGGGAGAAGGAAGCGTTTCCGACCCCATAAAGTATATATATTCTTGATCAGGATCACTAGCCGAGTCGATCTAGCCATGTCCGTCTGCCGTCTGTCCGTCTGTCCGTCTGTCTGTATGAACGCTGAGATTTCGGAAACTATAAAAGCTAGAAGGTTGAGATTTCACACACATATTCTTGGGCTTCCGCAGCGCAAGTTTGTTTCATCGAGGTGCCACGACCCCTAACGCCCACAATCGCCATAAACGATTTTCAAATGTGTCTGGAGGCCACATCTTTTAAGATTTTAAAAATATATAAACGCAATTTTATAGTGTTTATTAATACCTATCGAAATGTAGAAGACATTTTTCAAATCGGACCATTCATTAAAAAGTTATACGCAATCAAAATTGTTTATATATCTATCTCCCTCGCACTCCCCCCCCCCCCCCCCCCCCTTTAGCCCCAATAGATAGTCGGGACACCAACTCTCGAGTACGTTTAGCGGCACTCCCTTTAGCTGAGTGACGGGTATTAGATAGTCGGGACACCAACCGACTATAGCGTTCTCTCTTGTTTTCAATGTAAACAAGAGAGAACGCTATAGTCGGGTGCCCCGACAATCAGATACCCGTTACTCAGGTAAAGGGAGTGCGAGGGAGATGGAGATAGAAACTTTGAACACGCATAACTTTTTAACGAATGGTCCGATTTGAAAAATTTCTTCTACATTTCGATAGGTATTGATAAACACAATAAAACTGCATTTTTACTTTTCCGAAATATTGAAATTTTTAAAATCGTATATAAGCGATTGTGGGCGTTAGAGGAGGCGTGGCACCCTTTTGAAACAAACTTGCGCTGCGTAGGAACTCCAAGAATCTTCATGCCAAATACCAATCTTCTAGCTTTTATAGTTTCCGAGATCTCAGCGTTCATACGGACAGACGGACAGACAGACAGACAGACAGACAGACAGACAGACAGACAGACGGACAGACGGACAGACGGACATGGCTAGATCGACTCGGCTAGTGATCCTGATCAAGAATATATATACTTTATGGGGTCGGAAACGCTTCCTTCTCCCTGTTACATACTTTTGCACGAATACAATATACCCTTTTACTCTACGAGTAACGGGTATAAAAAGTATAAAAGACTAAAAGAAATTTAAATTTCCCAAATCAGTTCCAACTCCTTTATTATTGTTGCTTATTTAACTAAGTTTTTGGGCCTTTGTTTTCCTGCGCAACTTTCTGTGGCGCCTCCGCCCACTCTTTTCGTTTGCGGCCACATTTGTAGTAGCATTATGATTGGGCACTGTTGTTGATTCCTCGGTGGTCGTATTGAGCGCATCATTAAGCAAGTTGTCGTAAGCTAATCCCTGGAAGCTCATTTGTGGAACCTCCACATAACGTCTCTGGCGCATCAGAGTTTTTAGCACTTTGGATGCTTCTTTTCCTTTAGCATCAGCGGATGCCAAGTTTAGTAAGTCTCCATTCTTAGTCACTCGGTATTGGAATTTGTTTTGCATGGATAATACAAATGTAATACAGGTGATGGCGAAGACGCTCCATATTTTCATATTGTTGATGCCTGCTGCTGAGAGTGTACTAAATAATCAAGACGGCTGGACTGTATTTATAAAAATAATTGAAAAGCGTGTTGGTATTTTTATACCCGTTACTCGTAGAGTAAAAGGGTATATTGTACTCGTGCAAAAGTATGTAACAGGGAGAAGGAAGAGTTCCGACCCCATAAAGTATATATATTCTTGATCATGGTCACTAGCCGAGTCGATCTGTCGATCTGTCTGTCTGTCTGTCTGTCTGTCTGTCTGTCTGTCTGTCTGTCTGTCTGTCTGTCTGTCTGTCTGTCTGTCTGTCTGTCTGTCTGTCTGTCTGTCTGTCTGTCTGTCTGTCTGTCTGACAGACAGGCCCTACACCGAGAAAAAAAACCGTTCTCAACGTTCTTGATTTCAGTATTTCCGTGCTCAAAAGTGAGCCAAGAACGGTTTTACTAAAATCAAGAACGAGTATTCTTAATTTGAGAGTACTTTTTTGAAAATAAGTATTCTCGGTTCCAAGAATAGGCATTCTTGGTTCCAAGAGTAAATCGTTCTCGTTTTTAATAATGTTTCTCTTACCAAGAAAAAAGTATTCTTGGTTCCAAGAAGAAAAATGTTGGATTCAAGCATAGGTATTCTTGATTTCAAAAATAGGCGTTCTTGATTTTAGTAATATATCCTCTACCGAGACGAAACTCTCCTTGATTTCAAGAACGATTCTTCTTGATTTCATTATTAAGTGTGCTTGATTTCAAGAATACGTTCTTCTCGATTTCAAGAATGTTCCACTCTTGATGCCAAAAGGATATTTTCAGAAAAATTAAAATTTGTATATTAACTTTCTTTATATTTTCAGTTTTTATTTGTTATTATAGATTTTTCATAACTAAAAATTACTTATAACTAAACATATTTAAATCTTACAGCAGTCTTATTGTTATTGAATGAAAGATTTTTTATTTATAATATTTATATATAAATTAATAATACAAATTGTTAATATTTATATATATATAACACCCCCCACTTGGGTGAAAAATGAAAGGAATATTGGTATTCAAAAAGTATGCAACAAAAATTTGCTCTGATATCACTCCCCACAACAAAATCCGGGATCCGCCACTGGCTCTAATATCAACATTTGTAATTGATATGATTTTGTATCATATTGGAATGAATTCGGATTACTTTAATATGGAAAAATTGATATGTACAAATTGAGGAGACAATATCAATCGGGTATTGTTCCGTTTTTTTCTCTGTGCAGATCTAATTTACACCCTTGCAGAGGGTATTATGATTTAAGTCAGAAGCTTGCAACGCAGTGAAGGAAACGTTTCCGACTCCATAAAGTATATACATTCTTGATCAGCATCACTAGACGAGTCGATCTAGCCATGTTCGTCTGTCTGTCCGTTTCTACGCAAACTAGTCTCTCAGTTTTGAAGCTATAGGGTTGAAACTTTCCCAAAAGTTTTCTTTCTATTGAAGGTAGTATATAAGTCGGAAACAGCCGGATCGGACAACTATATCCTATAGCTCCCATAGGAATAATCGGAAAAATAATGGAAAAAAATTATAGCTTCGGTGTTTTTTGACATTTTTTGACATATGTAGTATAAAGTCTGTCTGTCTGTCCGGATGAGCGCTGAGATCTCGAAAACTACAAAAGCTAGGAGGTTGAGATTTCCCACACATATTCTTGGGCTTCCTACGCAGCGCAAGTTTATTTCAGCCAAGCGCCACGCTCCCTCTAACGCACACAATCGCCCACTAACGATTTAGTGGGCGCCAGACGCCCACACCTTTAAAGATTTCCGAGAAGTATAAATGCAATTTTGTACCAATATTTATACCTATCAAAATGTAGAATTCGAATTAAATTTAACAAAAATCGGAAGACTGTATTATATAGCTGCCATAGGAAGGATAGAAAAAATAATGTCAACATAATACCAATTTTAACATTTTTATACCCTTGCAGAGGGTATTATGATTTCAGTCAGAAGTTTGCAACGCAGTGAAGGAGACGTTTCCGACCCCATAAAGTATATATATTCTTGATCAGCATCACTAGACGAGTCGATCTAGCCATGTCCGTCTGTCCGTCCGTCTGTCCGTCTGTCTGTTTCTACGCAAACTAGTCTCTCAGTTTTTAAGCTATCGGGATGAAACTTTCCCAAAAGTCTTCTTACTATTGCAGGTAGTATATAAGTCGGAACCGACCGGATCGGACAACTATATCCTATAGCTCCCATAGGAAGGATCGGAAAAAAAACGGTAAAAAAATTCTAGCTTCGGTGTTTTTTGAAGTATTACCTTCTAATCTTGGGAATATTAGTTTTTAATTATTTCTGAATTTCGAATAAAATTTTATCAAAATCAGACGGCTATATCATATAGTTGCCATAGGAACGATCGGAAAATTAATGGGAATATAATAGGAAATAAATTATTGCTTCGTTGGTTTTTATTGTATTCTCTTCTACTCTGGGATATGACTCTTTTTAAATATTTCAGAATTTCGATTTTAATTTTATCAAAATCGAACTACTATATCATATAGCTGCCATAGGAACGATCGGAAATAAGAGAAATAATAGGAATTTTAACATTTTTGCGATTTGTAAATTAATAGGAATGATCTGCAAGGGTATATAAGCTTCGGCTGGCCGAAGCTAGCTTCCTTTCTTGTTCGATTTGAAACTAGAAATTATCTTCACGGGTATATAAGATTCGGCTGGCCGAAGCTAGCTTCCTTTTTTGTTTTAATTAAAAACAAAGCTTATTTTACCGATCTTTCTCCTAAACTAATCCACTCCGAAAAGTCTAAGTATAAGCAAATTGAAACAGCAGCTAGATGGTTATAGTAGCTTTGACGGCACCATATCTCCATCTCCCTCGCACTCCCTTTAGCTGAGGGTATCTGATAGTCGAAGTACTCGACTCTAACGTTCTCTTTTGTTATACCCGTTACTCGTAGAGTAAAAGGGTATATTGTATTCGTGCAAAAGTATGTAACAGGGAGAAGGAAGCGTTTCCGACCCTATAAAGTATATATATTCTAGATCAGGATCACTAGCCGAGTCGATATAGCCATGTCCGTCTGTCGCGTCTGTCTGTCCGTATGAACGCTGAGATCTCGGAAACTATAAAAGCTAGAAGGTTGAGATTTCACACACATATTCTTGGGCTTCCTACGCAGCGCAAGTTTGTTTCATCGAGGTGCCACGCCCCCCCTAACGCCCACAATCGCCATAAACGATTTTCAAATGTGTCTGGAGGCCACATCTTTTAAGATTTTAAAAATATATAAACGCAATTTTATAGTGTTTATTAATACCTATCGAAATGTAGAAGACATTTTGTCTAAATCGGACCATTCATTAAAAAGTTATACGCAATCAAAATTGTTTATATATCTATCTCCCTCGCACTCCCTTTAGCCCCAATAGATAGTCGGGACACCAACCCGAGTACAGCGTTCGCACTCCCTTTAGCTGAGTGACGGGTATTAGATAGTCGGGACACCAACCCGACTATAGCGTTCTCTCTTGTTTTCAATGTAAAAAAGTATAAAAGACTAAAAGAAATTTAAATTTCCCAAATCAGTTCCAACTCCTTTATTATTGTTGCTTATTTAATTAAGTTTTTGGGCCTTTGTTTTCCTGCGCAACTTTCTGTGGCGCCTCCGCCCACTCTTTTCGTTTGCGGCCACATTTGTAGTAGCATTATGATTGGGCACTGTTGTTGATTCCTCGGTGGTCGTATTGAGCGCATCATTAAGCAAGTTGTCGTAAGCTAATCCCTGGAAGCTCATTTGTGGAACCTCCACATAACGTCTCTGGCGCATCAGAGTTTTTAGCACTTTGGATGCTTCTTTTCCTTTAGCATCAGCGGATGCCAAGTTTAGTAAGTCTCCATTCTTAGTCACTCGGTATTGGAATTTGTTTTGCATGGATAATACAAATGTAATACAGGTGATGGCGAAGACGCTCCATATTTTCATATTGTTGATGCCTGCTGCTGAGAGTGTACTAAATAATCAAGACGGCTGGACTGTATTTATAAAAATAATTGAAAAGCGTGTTGGTATTTTTTTTGTCTGATTTTTAATTGCCAAATGCGAATTTGGAAAAACAGTTGGTCCGCTTGCTTTTACAGTTGCTGCATTTGTTATTGATTCACTCTATTTAGTAGGTGCTGGTGTGTATAAAACAGGCGATTTGACCATTTTTAGCCAGTTTATTTCTGTTAGGCTAACTTTAAGCATTGGCCGGTGTATCATGCGTCCGATTTTAGTCCTGGTATACTTTTCATTATTTTTTTTTGTTTTGGTAAGGGGCAGTCCTGACGAAGTTCAAACCAAAAATATATCTAATGATGAGGCAAATCTAAAGACAAAGTCAAATATAGATATTTCTGTGCAGCATAAAATCACATCAACAGCTTCTCCCTCAGATTTGTTCTTTAAGGTTATTACAACAAGAGGAACCCCTCCTGTAAAACCCACGCAGCCTAAATACAACACGAAGGGTAAAGTCAATGCAAAAAAAACTGTATCCCTCCACAAAATTCACACGAAAATCAATAAAAAGAGGGGTCCAAACCATGCCGATGCTACTCGCAAGAAGACTACTCCTCACAAAAGCTCAACTGGTAATGGATTTCAAAGAAACACTAATCTAGGCCTTAATCCAAATCGTACTGATTCTGTAGCCGCAGGCAGAACCAAAAATAATGAAACGATCTTATTAGGAGCCAAGAGTTTGCCTACGACAAATGTCAGAAAAGAAAACACAATCGCCGACAACTCGACTGTTAAAATACCTAGTGCTTATCCCTGAGGACACAACAAGGCTTCTAATATATAAGCTTTGTTTAATAAATATATGTTCATATGCATCACTTATGTATGTAATTACCATATAACAAAAATGTAATAAATTGCACAAGATAACAGAATTAAATCAAGATTTTTTACTCCATTAACAAAATATTATACCATTTTTTTTATTATTATTATACAATTATTTAAATTTCAATTGTAAATTTTCAGGTTCCAATTATTTTTTTGGCTGATTGGTAGACTTCGGATTTTATGTTTTTTTTTTGTTTGTGGTCTGAAAAACCTAAAATAATTTAAATAAACCTTTAAAAATACAAGCTTTTAGAAAATTATGACATATGGCCGTTCTTTTACAAACCGAACAGATTTGGCCAACACAAAAATTTCACATTTTTGATTTGCCTGAAACTTTTTTTACATGTACCCACTATTCCGAAAAAAAGTAATCACATGTATCAGGATTTGGCCGAAAAAAAATTATTTTTAGTTACAATTATTTTAAGTTTGCCTAATATCGTCAAATTAGAAAAAGTACCCTCTCATTGAAAATCTGTATCTCCGGTTATATGAATCTGATTGACTTCATGTCTTTTGCATTAATTCCTCTAAAACCTCTTGCTTCAAAATAAAATTTCTAAAAAAAATAAGTTTTTAATTTTTAAAAATAAATTTCATTTTTTTTTTTAGATTTTAGATTTTAAAAAATTTTGTAACCATTGCCCCCACAAACAAAATTTTTTAGGGAAAATGTAATCAATGATCTCTCAGAAAAAGAAGAGTTATTTTGTTCTAATAAGAAAAATAAATAAAAATTGAAAAACTAAGGAAACTTTTATTTTAAAAAAAATTTTGTTTTTACTGCGTACGCCGCCTGCCGCCGACAAATTCGACGGCTGCCGCCGCCGCCGCCGTTTCTATTTTGACTCTACGCCGCCGCCGGCTTTTCTTGACCCCCACGCCGCCGCCGACGACCAAGCCATCGCACACTGGGGTGAGCGACCCCAAAAGTGACGATTAATTCAAAATACAAATTTTAGAGTTGTGCTATGAGGGTCATATGTGGCGAAAGAAGATAAAATTCTGCATTAGAAAGTGAAAGAATTATGGTCCTAGGTCTTAAAGAAACCTCACAATGTGAATCCAAAGTTGAAACTTTTTTTTCGTTTTCAAAAATACGAAAAATTAATATATTTTTCTCACTTTGAGTGATGAATTTTACAATTAAAAATAATCCAAAACAACTTTTTGAAAATGGGAATAATAAATTTAAACCATTACCTATTTTTACAGATTTTTTAATTTTTTTTTTTACATTTTTTACATTTTACCCGTTACTCAGGTAAAGGGAGTGCGAGGGAGATGGAGATAGAAATTTGATCATGCCTAACTTTTTAACGAATGCTCAGATTTGAAAAATTTCTTCTACATTTCGATAGGTATTGATAAACACAATAAAACTGCATATTTAAATTTTTAAATTCGTATATAAGCGATTGTGGGCGTTAGAGGGGGCGTGGCACCTTTTTAAAACAAACTTGCGCTGCGTAGGAACTCCTAGAATCTGCATGCAAAATGCCAATCTTCTAGCTTTTATAGTTTTCGAGATCTCAGTGTTCATCCAGACAGCAGAATTTATGAGCGATAGTGAAGGCGAATCCGAGATAGAATCGGATTGATTTTTTGATTTTCTTTAAAAATTATGGTTTCCACTAATAAATTCGAAGATATACATATAAACTTTTTTTATTTAATAAATACTAGCAATACAAGGTTTTTTCTCATTTTCAGCATATTGTTTTTGGCGCATATTTACTATAAAATCCATCGATTCTTAGTATTCTTAATAGATGTAGTCTAAATAAATACATAAACGATTCGGGTACATTTTCAGCGCTATTAATGAACAATTACCAGATTTTTGGTAAAAATACGAAAATTTTCAAAAAATTCGACAAAGAAAAATAATTATAAAAAAAAATACTCTACGGAAAGTCCAAATGTTATTTTTTTACTTATCTTGATCAAATACAAAATACAAAATTATAACATGTTCAAATTTATGGTCGGCTGATTTGATCGTCACTATTGGGGTCTCTCACCCCAATGTGCATCGGCTTAAAGCTCTAGTTCTTATGTACTGTTCGTTAGACTCTCCTCTTCTGAAGAATTTCACAAAACAAAAATTAAACGTTAAAGCAAAACGCGAATTCTTTAGGGAAGGATGGTTAAAACTCCAACGAATACAGTTTTAGATCCTAACTTTTGCGCAAATTAATTACTCATTCCTTTAATATACGTACACCTCATTAATTATATCCGTTACATTTCTGTTTATCATGGTCAGTAATACCAATATCTTGCGGTATAAGGCGCAATACAATTTTAAAATTAGCAATGCGATAGAGCCATCTAGCGGATGGCATTGGAACCGCTGATAATGCAAGGCAGAAATGCTGGAGGTGCTGGAAAAAAGCTGGCAGCTCTAAAAGACCGCTGAATTCAAATGGACTAAAATTTTTCTTTTATGACACCCTCTGGTCACTCTAATTCCCAAAATTTGAGTTCAAAATCTAAATTATTTGAAATGGGGCGCGCAAAAAAATACAAGAAGGCATATTTATATTAAAGTTGTTTAGCTGAGTAGCGGTATGTAACAAAAGTATGTAACAGGTAGAAGGAAGCGTTTCTAACCCTTGATCAGGATCACTAGCCAAGTCGATCTAGCCATGTTTGTCTGTCCGTCTGTCTGTCCGTATGAACGCTGAGATCTCGGAAACTACAAAAGCTAGAAGGTTGGGATTAATCACCCATATTCTTGGGCTTCCTACGCAGAGCAAGTTTGTTTCATCCAAGCCCCGCGCCCACTCGCCCACTATAACGTTCTCTCTTGTTATACCCGTTACTCGTAGAGAAAAAGGGTATATCGTATTTGTGCAAAATAGCTAGAAGGAAGCATTTCCGACCCTATAAAGTAAATAAATAAATAAATAAATATATTCTTGATCAGGGTTACTACTGTCCGTCTGTCTGTCTGTCCGTCTGCATGAACGCTGAGATCTCGGAAACTACAAAAGCTAGAAAGTTGGGATTACCCACACATGTTCTTGAGCTTCCTACGCAGCGCATGTTTGTTTCAGCCGAGGGCTACGTCCCCTCTAACGCCCACACTCGCCTTAAACGATTTTAGGTGTCTGGCGTTCACATCTTTAAAAAATTCGGAAAAGTAAAAATTCAGTTTTATTGAGTTTATAAATACCTATCGAACAATACAATATACCCTTTCCTCCCCGAGGAACGGTATTATTACGTTCTGTACTGTCCGCCCGGAAACGCCTGCTTGGCTCATGGCCTGCTCATGCACTTCAGAAATAAGGATTACAATTTCATTTCAATTTCCTGCCGTTCCTTTAAACTAAGGCACATTCGAAATGCAACTGTTTCAAGAAACTTTTCCCGCTACCTAGCAAGCGCTCCGAAGTGGTGGGAAGCTCTTCCTATGTGTGTTCTGTTTACCCAGGGCTTAAGGTTTCAAATGGATTTGTTTGACTTGCAGCCAGCCGACTTGAGCACGATTACACGCAAAACGTGCCCTCTCCAGCTAATGCGCTCCCCCTTGCATCTTGAAACAAGTCGTTCGCGCTTCACGCTATTTAAGCTTTTTAACAGCTTCCCCGAGCTTTGTTACTCAACGTTTTCTCTGCAAGAATTCTATTTACTTTAATTATTCGTGCAATTTTCGTTTCATATCTTGCACATCCCTACATTTTTTAACAATGGCTTAATTATATTATTATTATATATTTTAATTATTATTATTATTAATTATACCCGTTACTCGTAGAGTAAAAGGGTATATTGTACTCGTGCAAAAGTATGTAACAGGGAGAAGGAAGAGTTCCGACCCCATATAGTATATATGTATATTCTTGATCATGGTCACTAGCCGAGTCGATCTGTCGATCTGTCTGTCTGTCTGTCTGTCTGTCTGTCTGTCTGTCTGTCTGTCTGTCTGTCTGTCTGTCTGTCTGTCTGTCTGTCTGTCTGTCTGTCTGTCTGTCTGTCTGTCTGTCTGTCTGTCTGTCTGTCTGTCTGACAGACAGGCCCTACACCGAGAAAAAAAACCGTTCTCAACGTTCTTGATTTCAGTATTTCCGTGCTCAAAAGTGAGCCAAGAACGGTTTTACTAAAATCAAGAACGAGTATTCTTAATTTGAGAGTACTTTTTTGAAAATAAGTATTCTCGGTTCCAAGAATAGGCATTCTTGGTTCCAAGAGTAAATCGTTCTCGTTTTTAATAATGTTTCTCTTACCAAGAAAAAAGTATTCTTGGTTCCAAGAAGAAAAATTTTGGATTCAAGCATAGGTATTCTTGATTTCAAAAATAGGCGTTCTTGATTTTAGTAATATATCCTCTACCGAGACGAAACTCTCCTTGATTTCAAGAACGATTCTTCTTGATTTCATTATTAAGTGTGCTTGATTTCAAGAATACGTTCTTCTCGATTTCAAGAATGTTCCACTCTTGATGCCAAAAGGATATTTTCAGAAAAATTAAAATTTGTATATTAACTTTCTTTATATTTTCAGTTTTTATTTGTTATTATAGATTTTTCATAACTAAAAATTACTTATAACTAAACATATTTAAATCTTACAGCAGTCTTATTGTTATTGAATGAAAGATTTTTTATTTATAATATTTATATATAAATTAATAATACAAATTGTTAATATTTATATATATATAACACCCCCACTTGGGTGAAAAATGAAAGGAATATTGGTATTCAAAAAGTATGCAACAAAAATTTGCTCTGATATCACTCCCCACAACAAAATCCGGGATCCGCCACTGGCTCTAATATCAACATTTGTAATTGATATGATTTTGTATCATATTGGAATGAATTCGGATTACTTTAATATGGAAAAATTGATATGTACAAATTGAGGAGACAATATCAATCGGGTATTGTTCCGTTTTTTTCTCTGTGCAGATCTAATTTACACCCTTGCAGAGGGTATTATGATTTAAGTCAGAAGCTTGCAACGCAGTGAAGGAGACGTTTCCGACTCCATAAAGTATATACATTCTTGATCAGCATCACTAGACGAGTCGATCTAGCCATGTTCGTCTGTCTGTCCGTTTCTACGCAAACTAGTCTCTCAGTTTTGAAGCTATCGGGTTGAAACTTTCCCAAAAGTTTTCTTTCTATTGAAGGTAGTATATAAGTCGGAAACAGCCGGATCGGACAACTATATCCTATAGCTCCCATAGGAATAATCGGAAAAATAATGGAAAAAAAATTATAGCTTCGGTGTTTTTTGACATTTTTTGACATATGTAGTATAAAGTCTGTCTGTCTGTCTGTCTGTCCGGATGAGCGCTGAGATCTCGAAAACTACAAAAGCTAGGAGGTTGAGATTTCCCACACATATTCTTGGGCTTCCTACGCAGCGCAAGTTTATTTCAGCCAAGCGCCACGCTCCCTCTAACGCACACAATCGCCCACTAACGATTTAGTGGGCGCCAGACGCCCACACCTTTAAAGATTTCCGAGAAGTATAAATGCAATTTTGTACCAATATTTATACCTATCAAAATGTAGAATTCGAATTAAATTTAACAAAAATCGGAAGACTGTATTATATAGCTGCCATAGGAAGGATAGAAAAAATAATGTCAACATAATACCAATTTTAACATTTTTATACCCTTGCAGAGGGTATTATGATTTCAGTCAGAAGTTTGCAACGCAGTGAAGGAGACGTTTCCGACCCCATAAAGTATATATATTCTTGATCAGCATCACTAGACGAGTCGATCTAGCCATGTCCGTCTGTCCGTCCGTCTGTCCGTCTGTCTGTTTCTACGCAAACTAGTCTCTCAGTTTTTAAGCTATCGGGATGAAACTTTCCCAAAAGTCTTCTTACTATTGCAGGTAGTATATAAGTCGGAACCGACCGGATCGGACAACTATATCCTATAGCTCCCATAGGAAGGATCGGAAAAAAAACGGTAAAAAAATTCTAGCTTCGGTGTTTTTTGAAGAATTACCTTCTAATCTTGGGAATATTAGTTTTTAATTATTTCTGAATTTCGAATAAAATTTTATCAAAATCAGACGGCTATATCATATAGTTGCCATAGGAACGATCGGAAAATTAATGGGAATATAATAGGAAATAAATTATTGCTTCGTTGGTTTTTATTGTATTCTCTTCTACTCTGGGATATGACTCTTTTTAAATATTTCAGAATTTCGATTTTAATTTTATCAAAATCGAACTACTATATCATATAGCTGCCATAGGAACGATCGGAAATAAGAGAAATAATAGGAATTTTAAAATTTTTGCGATTTGTAAATTAATAGGAATGATCTGCAAGGGTATATAAGCTTCGGCTGGCCGAAGCTAGCTTCCTTTCTTGTTCGATTTGAAACTAGAAATTATCTTCACGGGTATATAAGATTCGGCTGGCCGAAGCTAGCTTCCTTTTTTGTTTTAATTAAAAACAAAGCTTATTTTACCGATCTTTCTCCTAAACTAATCCACTCCGAAAAGTCTAAGTATAAGCAAATTGAAACAGCAGCTAGATGGTTATAGTAGCTTTGACGGCACCATATCTCCATCTCCCTCGCACTCCCTTTAGCTGAGGGTATCTGATAGTCGAAGTACTCGACTCTAACGTTCTCTTTTGTTATACCCGTTACTCGTAGAGTAAAAGGGTATATTGTATTCGTGCAAAAGTATGTAACAGGGAGAAGGAAGCGTTTCCGACCCTATAAAGTATATATATTCTAGATCAGGGTCACTAGCCGAGTCGATATAGCCATGTCCGTCTGTCTGTCCGTATGAACGCTGAGATCTCGGAAACTATAAAAGCTAGAAGGTTGAGATTTCACACACATATTCTTGGGCTTCCTACGCAGCGCAAGTTTGTCATCGAGGTGCCACGCCCCCCCTAACGCCCACAATCGCCATAAACGATTTTCAAATGTGTCTGGAGGCCACATCTTTTAAGATTTTAAAAATATATAAACGCAATTTTATAGTGTTTATTAATACCTATCGAAATGTAGAAGACATTTTTGTTTAAATCGGAACATTCATTAAAAAGTTATACGCAATCAAAATTGTTTATATATCTATCATCCTCGCACTCCCTTTAGCCCCAATAGATAGTCGGGACACCAACGCGTACAGCGTTCGCACTCCCTTTAGCTGAGTGACGGGTATTAGATAGTCGGGACACCAACCCGACTATAGCGTTCTCTCTTGTTTTTCTTTATGTGCTTGTTCTTTTTTTATTCTTTTACTTAAAAACTCGAGCGCTTTATGGGGCTTACATGGTAAATATTTTGTATAAATTATTTTCCCATTTAAACCATAGTCAATCAAAAAGGTAACGAAGCGAAAATTTGAACGGGTGGGTGTTCCGATTATCTGATACCCGTCACTCAACTAGCAGTGCGCAAAACTTTTTAGTGAATGGTCCGATTTGAAAAATGTCTTCTACATTTCGATAGGTATTAATAAACACTATAAAATTGCATTTATGCATTTTAAAAATCTTAAAAGATGTGGCCATTTTAGAATCGTTTATGGCGATTGCGGGTGTTTAAGGGGGCGTGGCACCTTGATGAAACAAACTTGCCCAAGAATCTACATTATTAATTCCAACTTTCTAGCTTTTATGGTTCCGAGACTTTAGCGTTCATACACTCATAAAAATAATTTTCTACATTTTAGAAAATCGCCCTAAAAAAATGTTCGCCCTTGAACTGAGAAAAATTTTATATTTTCACGACAAATTTGCCATAAATTCAAGGCAGGTGACCATAAAAAAATATTTTTAGGGTTAATTTTTCTATTTTTCTAATATTTAGGGCGGTTTTTAACCTTTACCCTTTAACCTTTTTTAAATCCAACGGCGAATTGCCCTAATTTTTTTTCAAAAAATCACTCCAAAAGTGTGAAATTCGGTAGCCCAGCGGTCTAATCACTTGCGCTTTCAACTTTGCTATATGGGGACCAAGGTCGTGGGGTTGTGAGTTCGAACCCTGTGTGATTCAACTTGATTTTTATGTGTTTATACCCGTTACTCGTAGAGTAAAAGGGTATATTGTATTCGTGCAAAAGTATGTAACAGCTAGAAGGAAGCGTTTCCGACCCCATAAAGTATATATATTCTTGATCAGGATCACTAGCCGAGTCGATCTGGCCATGTCCGTCTGTCCGTCTGTCTGTCCGTCTGTCTGTCTGTCTGTCTGTCTGTCCGTCTGTCTGTCTGTATGAACGCTGAGATTTCGGAAACTATAAAAGCTAGAAGATTGGCGTTTTGCATGCAGATTCTAGGAGTTCCTACGCAGCGCAAGTTTGTTTCAAAAAGGTGCCACGCCCCCTCTAACGCCCACAATCGCTTATATACGATTTTAAAAATTTCAATATTTCGGAAAAGTAAAAATGCAGTTTTATTGTGTTTATCAATACCTATCGAAATGTAGAAGAAATTTTTCAAATCGGACCATTCGTTAAAAAGTTATGCGTGTTCAAAGTTTCTATCTCCATCTCCCTCGCACACCCTTTACCTGAGTAACGGGTATCTGATTGTCGGGGCACCCGACTATAGCGTTCTCTCTTGTTTTTTTTTAATGTTATAATACTAAGGACATTTTTTCGTCCGAATTTTAAATTAAAGTAGTCTTTAAACCTTAAAAACGTATGGGAATTCTGAGTTAAAAGCATTAAAAGCAAGAAAACGGCCCTAATTGTCACAGTGGTCAGGAAAAAAATATACGGTTAAGTTGTCTTTAGTCAAATTATAACGTAGACCTCAAGAAAATAAGAAGTGTGCAGAGTTTGTACGTAACCTTGCGCGATGGATCTGTGGTGCAGCGGTAGGACGTTAGACTCTAAACCGAGAGGTCGTGGGTTCGATTCTCGCAGTGACCAAAAGTAAGTTGTTATTTCTCCGTACATTTATTTCCCTAATTTGTTTACAAACATGATTTTTCAGTTCTAACGGCTGTGCTGCATAGGTCGGGCCCCCCTTAATGCAGCTCCCATATAGCTACACACCAATACAATAACATGAAACGGTGTGTCCTCCGCCGGTGTTGTTTAATTAAAGCAGTCCCAGTTCCCAGAATATTCACGATTGAAATACATGCTTCCCAAATTCAGTTAAGCATGCTTAAACACGATTTTTTTTAATTTGTCTAATTTTTAGGGCATTTGCCTTTAAAAACAGAAATTTCGACCTTATTTTTAGAAAAATTCACCTTAAATTTAGGTCAAATCACCTTAAAAACAGGATAATATTTCTCAATTCAAGAAAAATCACCCTAAATTAAACCAAATTTCCAAAGGGATTTTTTGGAAAAATTTTTCTAAATACACGGGCGAATCGCCCGCGGATACGATTTATGGGCGATTTTCTTAATTTCCGGGCGAAAAGTCAGTTTTTTAGGGCGATTTAGGGTAAAAATTTCTATGAGTGTACTAAGCTTATTGCACTCTCTTTACAAAAATATTTGCGAATCATTTGACAAATGGAAATTTTTGGTGTGTGAATTGGATTTTTCCTCCAGAATTATATTCTTTCATTTCTTACTTAGATTATTATGCTTTACTTGTATTTGTTTTCTTTTGTTTCTACGTGATTTTTCTGTTTGTATGCATTAATATCTTGGGTTCATTTTTATCTTCCTAGTGCTTTTTGAAGAGATCAGCAGATGTAGTCGAGGCTGGAGTTGTGGTGGATTCTGGCTCAACGTTTGAAACATTTGGAGCTGCAGGACCTTCTGCCTCCTTTGCATTTGCAGCTGCTAAGGATTCCTGGGATGAAGTGGAATTCTGGGCGGAAAGTACTACGATGGCTGGCATCATCGGTTCAATCGTAGCTGCTGGAAGATCAGTGCTGTTTACCGCCCTGGTTTCGTTCAGTGTCGCGGTTCCCTTGGCTTGAGTCCCCATTGTCCCATGGAGGGCCTCGCCGGAGGCCACATGCTTAGCTGGACCAGCGTGATGAGCATGATCCGCTGGAATGGCGTTAGTATATGCGACCAGGATGATCAAGGCGAAAACTGAAATTGGCTGCATTTTGTGATCGTAGTGGCTTAAAGCTTTTCAATGCTTTATTCAAACTGATTTGATTTATAATCCGTGTCGCCGGCCTTTATATACCGGTAATCTGAAAACTGAACAAGTTCTATGAAATCTACATTTATATATTTCCATGAACACTTGGGCGTTAGAACTTAAACAGAAGGCAAAGCAGCTGTACTGTAGAAGCAATGGAGCTTAGATTTATAAATATTTGTTTAAAGACTAAGCACCAAAAAATGACTGGATTAAATTCCTTTAATGAGGAAAGGCAGAACAACAGTCTGACAGACAGACTAAGTGTTTGTGTGCTAAAACGGTACACTCAGAAAAAAAATCGACCTAAATTTTAGAAAATCGCCATACTTTAAAAATCGCCTTACAATTCAGAAAAAATTTATTTTTTTCAGAAATATTTTTCTAAAAATAGCACATTTTTACCCTGACAATTTGGTCTTCTTTTTCTGTCTACTTTTTAGAAAATTTTCTTTTAATTTAAGAAAAAAGGGGGCTATAAGAATGTGAATTTAGAAATTTTTACCCTAAATTTTAGGAAAAACAAGAGAGAACGTTATAGTCGGGTGCCCCGACTATCAGATACCCGTTACTCAGGTAAAGGGAGTGCGAGGGAGATGGAGATAGAAACTTTGATCACGCATAACTTTTTAACGAATGGTCCGATTTGAAAAATTTCTTCTTCATTTCGATAGGTATTGATAAACACAATAAAACTGCATTTTTACTTTTCCGAAATATTTAAATTTTTAAAATCGTATATAAGCGATTGTGGCCGTTAGAGGGGGCGTTGCACCTTCTTGAAACAAACTTGCGCTGCGTAGGAACTCCAAGAATCTTCATGCCAAATACCAATCCTCTAGCTTTTATAGTTTCCGAGATCTCAGCGTTCATACGGACAGACAGACGGAGACGGACAGACGGACATGGCTATATCGACTCGGCTAGTGACCCTGATCAAGAATATATATACTTTATAGGGTCGGAAACGCTTCCTTCTAGCTGTTAAAAATGGACAAACTATTAAGCCAATTGGAGGGTCAGCAGTTTGTTCAACTTTTTAATGGTAAGTTATTAACTATTAAATTTCCTGTTAGTATGTTTTAATTGTACTTAGAAAATACCCGTAAGAAGCTGTAAAAATTTTATTTCATCAGCTTTGTCTTCTTCTTCTGTCAAAGAAAAAGTAGAAGACTTTGTACATATGTATGTATGTGTGTAGGAAAAGTCTCAGCGGGAACATTCCTCTGGAAAATATGATATTTTCATGACGTTTCTCCATACGAGCGGAAGGGACAAAACCTCATTCACCCCTTATATTTCTTCCGTCTCCGGTTTCAAAATAAACGGGGGTGACACAAAAAGTAAGGGGGAAATGAGGTTTCTATGTGGTTTTCCAAAGGAATTTAAAATTCCCTACACCGTCGCCTGCTAAAAGATACACGATTTCCAACATTTTCTGCTAAAAGGAAGAGGATTTCCAACACACAAAAAACCACCTTCTCACTTTCCCGGTGGGGTACAATACACATACATATGTACATATGTTTTATTATAACATGCTTTTTTTATTGTGTGACTGTTTGCCTTAAATGTTCATTTATTTATGTATTCAGATTTACAATTTGATCAAAATACTCTGTTGCACCTAACATGGGAAAAACTTCGATCCGAAATTCCAAAGGACCTAGTTGGAGTAGATATAGTTATACCCGTTACTCGTAGAGTAAAAGGGTATATTGTATTCGTGCAAAAGTATGTAACAGCTAGAAGGAAGCGTTTCCGACCCTATAAAGTATATATATTCTTGATCAGGGTCACTAGCCGAGTCGATATAGCCATGTCCGTCTGTCCGTCTGTCTGTCTGTCCGTCTGTCCGTCTGTCTGTCCGTATGAGATCTCAGAAACTATAAAAGCTAGAGGGTTGGTATTTGGCATGAAGATTCTTGGAGTTCCTACGCAGCGCAAGTTTGTTTCAAGAAGGTGCCACGCCCCCTCTAACGGCCACAATCGCTTATATACGATTTTAAAAATTAAACAAGAGAGAACGCTATAGTCGGGTTGGTGTCCCGACTATCTAATACCCGTCACTCAGCTAAAGGGAGTGCGAACGCTGTACTCGGGTTGGTGTCCCGACTATCTATTGGGGCTAAAGGGAGTGCGAGGGAGATAGATATATAAACAATTTTGATTGCGTATAACTTTTTAATGAATGGTCCGATTTGAAAAATTTCTTCTACATTTCGATAGGTATTGATAAACACAATAAAACTGCATTTTTACTTTTCCGAAATATTGAAATTTTTAAAATCGTATATAAGCGATTGTGGGCGTTAGAGGGGGCGTGGCACCTTTTTGAAACAAACTTGCGCTGCGTAGGAACTCCTAGAATCTGTATGCAAAATGCCAATCTTCTAGCTTTTATAGTTTCCGAGATCTCAGCGTTCATACGGACAGACGGACAGACAGACAGACGGACAGACGGACAGACGGACATGGCTAGATCGACTCGGCTAGTGATCCTGATCAAGAATATATATACTTTATGGGGTCGGAAACGCTTCCTTCTAGCTGTTACATACTTTTGCACGAATACAATATACCCTTTTACTCTACGAGTAACGGGTATAAATATTTCGGAAAAGTAAAAATGCTGTTTTATTGTGTTTATCAATACCTATCGAAATGTAGAAGAAATTTTTCAAATCGGACCATTCTTTAAAAAGTTATGCGTGATCAAAGTTTCTATCTCCATCTCCCTCGCACTCCCTTTACCTGAGTAACGGGTATCTGATAGTCGGGGCACCCGACTATAACGTTCTCTCTTGTTATACCCGTTACTCGTAGAGTAAAAGGGTATATTGTATTCGTGCAAAAGTATGTAACAGGGAGAAGGAAGCGTTTCCGACCCCATAAAGTATATATATTCTTGATCAGGATCACTAGCCGAGTCGATCTAGCCATGTCCGTCTGTCCGTCTGTCCGTCTGTCTGTCTGTCTGTCTGTCTGTCTGTCTGTCCGTCTGTCCGTATGAACGCTGAGATCTCGGAAACTATAAAAGCTAGAAGATTGGTATTTGGCATGAAGATTCTTGGAGTTCCTACGCAGCGCAAGTTTGTTTCAAAAGGGTGCCACGCCTCCTCTAACGCCCACAATCGCTTATATACGATTTTAAAAATTTCAATATTTCGGAAAAGTAAAAATGCAGTTTTATTGTGTTTATCAATAACTATCGAAATGTAGAAGAAATTTTTCAAATCGGACCATTCGTTAAAAAGTTATGCGTGTTCAAAGTTTCTATCTCCATCTCCCTCGCACTCCCTTTACCTGAGTAACGGGTATCTGATTGTCGGGGCACCCGACTATAGCGTTCTCTCTTGTTTTTAACTCGAATTTGCAGAAGTTGAAAATCCAAGTTAGTATGTGTGTGTTTGTGTTTGTCTACAGCATTGCGCCACGTGTCTCCAAGAATGCAACTGCGCGAGCGGGATGCTTATAGTTAAAAATGGTTTTTCAACTGTGTATAGTCGTCCCACTCGCTCTTGTGGACTCGTGATGTGACTTCTAATAAATTTCCCATGAACCAATATTTTTTCAGATTTACCGAAAAAAGATTTCCTCATTAATACGTTTTT
The DNA here is from genome assembly GCA_037075285.1 of Drosophila lutescens. Taxonomy (NCBI): domain Eukaryota; kingdom Metazoa; phylum Arthropoda; class Insecta; order Diptera; family Drosophilidae; genus Drosophila; species Drosophila lutescens. The sequence continues at coordinate 101,649 of JBAMCF010001159.1, forward strand.
AATTGTTATTATTTTTATATTTTTATAATAGCAATTGGGTTCTGCTTCTAAAGACAATGATCAATCCGAGGTGAGAAGAAAAAAGACTATATGTTTTGTTTTATTTTAATGTAATTGTTTTTTATACATATGTATTTAGATTAGCATTACGAACATCTTAGCTGAATGCTAAAAGTCGAAAGTGGTTTTTAGCTTTTACAAGGAAAATAAAGGACTAAACCAAAAATATAGAAGGATATTAAGCACCATTATTTGTGAATACTTAGTCCTAAATGGTATTCCACCGAAACAGAACTTGTCCGATTTAGCAGAAGAACTCGTTGTACTTTTCGACAAGGAAATCAAGGTGAGAAAGTACTAAATGGTATACACTTTAAAAGCTAACTTTAAATATTTTGAAACGTATTTTATGAAAATCCATGGAAAGAAACCAGGTGGATTGCTATATAGCAGTCTAGCAGTCTAGCTATATAGTCTAGCAGAAGCAGCACACATACAATGAAAGAACGCATTGCGTTTGTGTGAGTGCGAGCATGCACAAACTTGACTGTGTGCGTCACGTTTTTCAGCTTGACAGCCTACGTGAGCGTCGAAACGCTAGCAGCGCAGCGGCAGAGAAATTGCCTATGCCGTGGGCCCTGCGCGCTGCCTCTGCTGGCCACCACTGCAATTATTACAATTTGCAGTCAAAACTCAGTAAGGACAAAATATTAAAAAAGAACAAAGTGGAACTCAAGGAAAATTGTTCTCCGAATACGATCATAAAACCAGGTAGCTAACAGACTCATGAATAAATTCTAGTTAATTCTAGTTAATATATTTTTAGATGATGAGATACAAGTGCATGTTCATTGGTTGCAATTTAACATTTGCCCTGAAGAGGAAGTCATCGAGAAATGGAATATTATCTTTGACTACCGTATGAGCATCTTGAAAGGGTCTGCTAATCTTGCTGAAATATTACAGGAGCTCCCCATTCTTAAGCAGTCTTTTGGTTATAAATTGGTATGTTACTTTTAAATTTTTTAAATGATTTTATTTTTATACATTTTTACTTAGATTGAAGCAGACTTTGCCAAATCTTATCCAGCCATAGAGAACAGTTTCACCGAAAAATGGGAACATTTTCAAGAAAAAGTTTTGACCATTTTTAAGTCAAACATAAAAAACTTATGATGTTCAATCTAACAGTAAGAAGCAATATTGTTTTATATACTTAAATACGTCAATAAATATGTGTATATATTTTTTCAGATGCCAAAATCGCATTGACCTTGTTTCTCTTGCACGGATTGCTGGTACCGACTAACCGCGAAAAAAAAAATGCGCAGGGGAAGAAACTATTGAAGTTTACCATCAAAGACTCAAGGAGTACATTTATTCACTGGAAGTCTACAACAGGCGAATTACAAACGCAGATCAAAGAAGAGGTTGAGAGCTGCTACAATGAAAAGACAACGCTTCAGCCCATAATATGCGGAATTGGTGAAAGTATTTATAATTTAAAGGAGTTTTATATCTTCTTATCAGGATTTTATTATAAGTTGCCATCTATCCTTAAGTGCGTAGAAGTATGTTTTAAAATTTATATGGTTCTTAACTTAAAGTACCCCAACGAATGCCAACTGGTTTGGTCTTTTTTTTTGAAACGTACATAAAATTACCATGTGGGCAAGGCGAATGTTCCTCTGGCGTAATTTTTCCAATTGAGTTTCATCTAAAGAAATATTTTGAGTTGCCAAACGTGTTTTCTTCGTTTAAAAACAGGTTACATTTTCTTACAAATCAACCTAAGATTACTAATTTTGCCAATGGTCATTTATGGAGGCAAGTTATGCTTGCCAACAGAGGCCAAAATAAAGTAGTATTTCCGTTCATTCTATATGTCGACGATTTTGAGATCAATAATCCGTTAGGACCCCATTGCGATCCACTTTTAGCAGTTTATCTTTCATTTCCTACTTCACCCCTAGAGTATCATGAAATATTTTGTGCAGCACTATTTAAATCATCAGACATAAAAAGTTTTGGAAATTCGAAGTGTTTGGGCAAGCTTGTAGATCAGCTAAAAAGACTTGAAGAAGAGGGAATATCATTAATTGTTGACGGCGGGGAGCAAAGAATATATTTAACGTTAGGTCTAGTTTTAGGAGACAACTTAGGTCTCAATAGCATAATAGGTTTTACATCATCATTTGCGTCGAGATATTATTGTAGATTTTGCAAAATGCCAAGAGAGGAAGCTGCATATTCGCATAAAGAGATCATTGAAACGCTTAGAAATGCAAATAACTACGCGGCAGATGTGGCGGCACTAAACGTTTTAGAAACTGGCATTAAGTCAGCATGCATTTTCAATAATCTAAGCCATTTTTCAGCAGTGCAAAACTTTTCCGTTGACATTTTGCACGACGTTTTTGAGGGAATTATTAAATATGATGTGTGCCAAATTTTGCTCTTTTATATAAATGCAAAAACATTAGATTTAGAAATTATAAATCTTAGAAAAATGAATTTTCAATACGGTGTATCTGAGATAGGAAACATTTTTCCCCCATTTCAAATTAGACACTTGAGAAAAATGAATATTAAGGCCACTGCAAGAGAAATTCTAACTTTTATAACTTATTTTCCGTTGATGGTGGGAGATCTTATTGCACCAAATTGTTCCGTGTGGAAGTTTGTAAAAAATCTTTTAAGAATCATAGATAACATTACCCTTTCTGAATATTCTTTAAAAGAATTAAATATATTAAAAGAAGCTATTGAATATCATAATAAAGAATACACAGTCTTATTTAATGACACCTTAAAACCAAAATTTCACTTCTTGAATCATTATTTTAGAACTGTTAGCGAGTCAGGACCTTTAAAGTATCTATGGACCTATCCGTTTGAATCAAAGCACAAAACTTTAAAGTCATACGCAAAGAACATAACTTCAAGAAGAAATATTCTGTCGTCACTTTCAATAAAAATATGTATCAGTTATGCTCAACACTTAAAAAATTTTAAAATTGAAGAAGTAGCATTTAGCAAATCAAAATGTAAAGCATCTAGTTCAATTTTAAGGGAAGAACTTTCAAAAGTTTTCCAAAATATTGAAAATGTAGACTGTTATTCCTATCAAATAAAAACACCTCTTAACGAGGTAAAAATCTAGTGACGATCGCACCTTCAACGTACAAAAGTTCTGATATCAACATTTGTGACGAAAAATTATTACACTCGTCATTAAATACACTTTCTAAAATTTTCTCATTCGGCCCGCACAGGCCCACAGGCATTTTCTATTGCAGCGTGCCGAATGAGAAAATTTTAGAAAGTGTATTTAATGACGAGTGTAATAATTTTTCGTCTCAAATGTTGATATCAGAACTTTTGTACGTTGAAGGTGCGATCGTCACTAGTTTTTTACCTCGTTAAGAGGTGTTTTTATTTGATATCAGATGTTTTGTATTGTTTACTTTTGCTCTCATAGGAGCTAATATATTGGTACATTTAAATTTAATTATTTATTTAAGAATTGCATTAATGGAACGGTTTAAAACAATTTTAACGATTCCTTGACCCTAAAATACAGTTTGGATATGCACATACACATTAAAAATTACTTTTTGTCATTCAGAAATTGTTAAAACACTTAAAACTTAACTTTTAATCATTAAAAATTGTTAAAGGACTAGTAAACGATGAGAAAACATGAATTCCATAAGGATCCGATACGAGTGAGAGAGTAGCCCTACTTGCTGCGACGTGTTTTCATAGAAAAAAGCAGAGGCCTTGTTAAAAAAAATTCGATATTTTAAAAACTAAAAATGGCTCCAACTGTTTACAAAAACCGATTGTAACTAACAATATGGCGCATACATTGAAATATAAAAAAAAAATTTAAATACCAATTTTTTAGAATCTTAATTTGCTTTTTCTTTAAAATGAAACTAAAAACTTTTTTTTTTTAAGAAGAGGTTTTAGAGGAATTAATGCAAAAGGCATGAAGTCACGCGGATTCATATAACCGGAGATAAAGATTTTCAATGAGAGGGTACTTTTTCAAATTTGTCAAATTTTGGAAAACTTTAAAAAATTCTAACTAAAAAAAAAATTTTTTTCGGACAAATCCTGATACACGTGATTGCTCATTTTCCGAATAGAACATGTAAAAAAAGTTTCAGGCAAATCAAAAATGTAAAATTTTTTTTTTGGTCAAATCTGTTCGGCTTGTAAATGAACGGCCCTTGGGCAGCATTAATTGTTATGAGCTGGCAAAACTTTTAAACGTGAATTTTTACAGTAATGTGTTATATACCAAAATTTAAGGAATCTCAAGGGCTATACAGTTTAAAGTTTTAAAGAAAATCGTTAGAACCGTTTTTGAGAAAAATAAAAAAAAAATAAACAAAGTTTAAAAAAATTTTCTTTTGTTCATATCTTTTTAACTATTACATTTACACAAATTGCATATAGAAGGCGTTTATAGCATTTAAAAATACCTTTCAAACGAGATGCAGCACAAGTCTGTAGCTTTAGTAGTATATAAGTTACGGCTTTCCGAATTTTAGCTATTTATAGCTGTTTTCCCGCTAAACTAGCGGGTTTTTCCGAAAGTGGTAGAACAAAAGTTTTTTATATCGATGTGATGAACGTCATATCAAATTTTCAGAACTTAAAAAACATATTTTGGACAAACTGACAAGCGGACAAACTGACAAACAGAATTAAATTTTCATTTTGGGAAGAAGAAGAAAATCTTATTTTGGCTATAACTTTTGAACGGGTTTGACGGGTATTTTCAATAGGAACACAACTAAACCATTGCGAGGAGGCATTTATCCCCACCGGCCCCAACAGCTCCAAATTTCGAAATTTGCACTTTTTCACTTTCACCGCTCTCTCTTCCAATCCAATTAATTTTCTTAAAGTCTTGGTATGCAATCCTTTAAGTTTTTGCAATACCTTTCGATTGGTGTATTACTCATTACGATCGGACTATCACAGCAGATTTTCAATTTTGCGGCTATATAATAGTAGTCGCCTTCGCACACTCTCCTGGTGCGCTTCGTCACTACATGGACTTCCGTCCATAGTGATGTACGAATTCGAAAATTTATATATAAAAAGGGATTTTTTCTTTATTCAGTTGATCCGGAGTTTGCCGCATATGAAATTAAAGAAATCTGCTTTCAAGAAAATGAAGTCGCTTTGTTATGCATTGCCGTTAATGTGAAATACAGTACCCATCTGACATGTTTTGAAAAATTAGGATATTTAAATATAAAATTAATACAACAAAGTTCAATTACAAATCATCCCATTCAATCGCATAAACTTAATAATAAGACCTACCTAAAACCAAAAATGTATTTTTAACAAATGTAATAGAATTTAATTATAATAACATTTAAAGTAAGATAGATTTAACTATGTAATCCTAATTAATGAAAAAATTAAGATGAATATCTAAATATATTTTTAGAAAAAAAACCGCTCTTTTAAATTACAGAAATTTTATCATATTTACAGAAAATATATTTCTTGAAAGAAAGAAAGAAAATTTCGGAATTAAAGAATGCAAATTTCTAAATTTAAGAATCTCCTGCACTTCATTTTAGAAAACTTTTCTAAATTCCAGAAAAAGAAGTCCAGAAAAAAAAAATTCCAGAAAAAATTTTTAGAAAAAAAATTCTAAAATTCAAGGCAAGCTGCCTTTGGCTTAAAAAGTATGGCGATTTTCTAAAATTCAGGGCTATTTTTTTTCTGAGTGTAGAAATCATACGGGTTTTTACTTATAAAAGAGTGTTGTAAGAAAACTAAATTTCAAATGGAGCAACTGAGTGATTTGTAGATTTGTAGATTATTTAATTGTTGTTAAAATGTATATGGGCAAAATCGCAACTTATTGAAACTTTTTTTGTAATTTGATTTTTTACACCAGTGCACACTGGTTGATCTAGCTCGGCAGAGGCGGCCAAAAATACTTCCAGTTGGAATATTGAACTGCAAATTTTTGTACTGCTATACAGACCGCTAAAGACCGAAAATATTAGAAAACAACATATTAGGTTGTCAAAAAAGTCTTGCGGTATTTTCTTGTTTTATTCGTCGCATCTGGTCATAATATACCTTTTGGAAAGCTCATTTCACGCGCTAACACGTGTTTGATTGATTGTCTTTTCTTTAAAGTTGTTCGTGAGTTATAGCGTCGCAATCATGGAGCAAAATAAAGAGAAAATACGTCATATTTTACAGTACTACTACGATAAAGGAAAAATGCATCTCAAGCCGCCAATAAAATTTGTGCAGTTTATGGTTCCATTTTCACCGCACAACGATGGTTTCAACGTTTTCGTTCTGGTGCAGAGGTGGTACAAGAAGGAAGGCATGTCGTAGAAAATTGCGATAAAACCGGCATAGTAGTAGCCGTAGCATCGGTCAAGAGCTTGGCTTAAGTCATCAAGCCGTTATAAACCATTTGAAGAAGCTTTGAGTCACTTAAAAGCTCGATGTAAAAAAAGAAAAAAATAATATTTATAATAAAAATACCGCAGGACTTTTTTGACAACCCAATATTAAGACTTAAATTCAATTGCATACTTTTAGGGTGAGGAAATCTCTTATTAATAAAAGATATTTTATTTACGTTTTTTTTTTATAGATACACAAAATACAATAATAATACGTTTTTTAAATATATAGTAACTTAAAAAAAATTTAAAAATTCAATTTAAAACTTCACAATTGAGCAAATAAGATTTCAAAGCACAAATCAATATGCCGAACACAGCAAACACAAAATATGCACGAACGCAAAAGAGCGTATAAGTCAGAAAGTTGCAAAAAGGTGCAGCTCAAGTTTATAACATAGACTAAGAAAACATTCACTAGTATTTATCACTAGTATATAGTTTCATTAAAGGGGAAGACGGGATTCACACCTTTTTCTTTATCTGAAATTTACGTATACACAAAAATACACCACTCGAAAAGTCACTGATGAAACACTAATTTTAAAACAATAACGCAACTCATAATAACATAAAAACTACTCAGTTTTATAGTACATACCTTTAATTTTAATATTCATTTTATATGCCGACGATTGGACGCGAATTAATAGTAGAAATTAATTTTTTTGTAAAAGCTTATTATACCCGTTACTAGTAGAGTAAAAGGGTATACCCAGAAATACCCAGAATATATTTAGGTTTCTTTGGTTAAGTTATGTATGATCCACAAAAACACATCCTCTTGATCTTAAGAATGCGCGGTTTATATTTATTCTTATCATTTGCATTTTCTGGTACTACACGGTTTACTTTGACGTCATAATACTTCCACAGAACATAGAAGTAACATATATAGAACATTAAAAGCCATTTTAAGTCCTTAAAATGTCCTTGGACATGGTCGTGTCATAACTCATATGAAAGGTATTGACTCGAAGATCAATCCTGTTTTTATATTTTTGCAATATACCCATTGGTTCAAAAGATATGTGCATTCAATTTTTATTTTCAATTTTTTTAATAAAAGTTGGAGAATAAGACTTATTTTAAATTTTTAAAATAGAAATTGGAAATTAAGACTTATTTTCAATTTTTGAAATAAAAGTTGGAGAATAAGACTTATTTTCAATTTTTATTATAAAAATTGAAAAATAAGACTTATTTTTAATTTTTATTATAAAAATTGAAAAAGAAGGTTTATCTTTTTTCCCGTTTGCCGAGCCAAACTAAGTAATTGGTATTTTTCCCATATTTTTTGGACGCTGTTTTGGCTTTCAATTTTTTTAAACTCATAACACTTATTTGCAGTCCCTGTTATGGACAACATTTTAGGTCATGCATAGCCTAAAACATTTTAAATTGACTAAAAGTTCCTTTTTAGGTCATGTACTGCCTAAAAATTTAAATTTTTGGTATATGTGCCCTACTATTTAGGTCCCGTATAGCCTAATATTGTAGGTCCTTTTGGGCCCTAAAATTAATGCATTTTACCTAAATGAATTTGACAGAAGCATCTTCGGCACGGAACTCTGATACCGTTCTGGCGAAGCTATAATTCCCAACCAGTTACAGCGCGGCTTGCATGGTAACCCACTTCGATCGTTGACCAAGACAGCGATTTCACTGCTGATGATTGTATGCATGTACAGTGAAGCCTCTTCGCTCCTTTTTGTGTGTTAGCATAATGACGACTTCTTGAAGACTAAGCCGACATTGACCTCGAGTTAGCTATTAACCTCTCCCATAGGAATAATAGGACAAATAATGGAAAAAAAATTATAGCTTCGGTGTTTTTTGACATTTTACCTTCTTCTTTTAGGAATACTATTTTTAATATATTTCTGAATTTCGGATTAAATTTATAAAAATCGAAGGACTATCACTATGGACGGCAGTCCATGTAGTGACGAAGCGCACCTGAAGAGTGTGCGAAGGCGACTACTATAGATGCAGGAAGAAATGAAAATCTGCTGTGATGGTCCGATCATAATGAGTGATACATAAATCTAAAGGTATCGCAAAAACTAGCCGGATTGCATACCAAGACTTAATAAATTTCAATTGGTTTGGGAGAGAGGGCGGTAAAAGCGTGAACGTGAAAATGTAGAAATTTTGAGCTGTTGGGGCCGGTGGGGATAAATGCCCCTCTTTTTTTTCTGTTCCTATTGAAAATATGCGTCGAGTGAGGGGTCATATAATAAAATCCGATGCTCCGTTAAAAAGTTATACCTTAAGTATATTTTCTTCTTCTTCACAAAATGAAAATTTAATTCTGTTTGTCAGTCTGTGCCAAAACGGTGGTTTAAACTTCTTTTAGCTTTTTTTTTTCAAAAACGGCTTTATCGATTTAGAACTTTAATCTGTATAGCCGCTGAGATTCCTTACATTAATATATATATCACGTTATTGTAAAAAGTAAGATTCAAAAGCTACTCAAAAACAAAAGTAGCCACTTTTGCCAGCTCAGAACACCTATCGCTGCCTAAGTATTGAATTTTGTGGGAGCGAATCCAAACTGTATTTTAGGGTCATGGAATCTTTTAAATTGTTTTAGGCAGTTCCATATAGGAAACTATTATTGTACGACTTTTGGAAAAACCCGCTACGCTATGTAGCTTTATTTAATGACGAGTGTAATAATCTTTCGTCACAAATGTTGATATCAGAACTTTTGTATGTTGAAGGTGCGATCGTCACTAGTTTTTTACTTCGTTAAGAGGTGTTTATACCCGTTACTCGTAGAGTAAAAGGGTATATTGTATTCGTGCAAAAGTATGTAACAGCTAGAAGGAAGCGTTTCCGACCCCATTTATATATATATATATATATTCTTGATCAAGATCACTAGCCGAGTCGATCTAGCCATGTCCGTCTGTCCGTCTGTCTGTCCGTCTGTCTGTCCGTCTGTATGTCCGTCTGTCTGTCCGTCTGTCTGTCTGTATGAACGCTGAGATCTCGGAAACTATAAAAGCTAGAAGATTGGTATTTGGCATGAAGATTCTTGGAGTTCCTACGCAGCGCAAGTTTGTTTCAAGAAGGTGCCACGCCGCCCACAATCGCTTATATACGATATTAAAAATTTAAATATATCGGAAAAGTAAAAATGCAGTTTTATTGCGTTTATCAATACCTATCGAAATGTAGAAGAAATTTTTCAAATCGGACCATTCGTTAAAAAGTTATGCGTGATCAAAGTTTCTATCTCCATCTCCCTCACACTCCCTTTACCTGAGTAACGGGTATCTGATAGTCGGGGCACCCGACTATAACGTTCTCTCTTGTCTTATTTGATATCATATAGCTGCCATAGGAACAATCGACAAATTAATGGAATATTAATTAGAAAAAAATTATAGCTCCATTGGTTTTTATTGTCTTCTCTTCTACTCTGGGATATGTGCAAAAGTATGTAACAGGGAGAAGGAAGCGTTTCCGACCCTATAAAGTATAAATATTCTTAATCAGGGTCACTAGCCGAGTCGATATAGCCATGTCTGTCTGTCCGTCTGTATGGACGCTGAGAACTCGGAAACTACAAAAGCTGGAAAGTTGGGATATCTCACACATATTCTTGGGCTTCCTACGCAGCGCAAGTTTGTTTCAGCCGAGCGCCACGCCCCCTTTAACGCCCATAATCGCCCACTAACGATTTTAAAATGTGTCTGCCGCCCACATTTTTAAAGATTTCGGAGAAGTATAACTGCAATTTTGTTGTGTTAATTTATACCTATCGAAATGTAGAAGAAATTTTTCAAATCGGACCATTCGTTAAAAAGTTATGCCCGATCAAAGTTTTATATCTCCAACAAAAATCGGACGACTATATTATATAGGAAAGGATGTATGACAGGCAAACGGAATAATGGTTTCTTTTGATGTTAAAGTTTTTCAAAAGTGACACTTTTGACACTTTATCTTTCGATAAAGAGTAATTTTTGAATTCTCAGAATAATTTTTGGAAAATTTTGAAAAAAATAAAAGAAAACATAGCCAAAAAACGTTAAAACATACAGTACATAGTAGTAGTGTTTCCGCCCTTCGTTTTAAAAGGTTTGTTGTTGTAATTTTTCTTCTCCTGGTAATATTATATTGATTATTATTGTACTATTGGACTAATTGGATATGAAAAATTATAATGACAAACTTTAAAAAAGTGAAGGGCGGGAGCACTTTTGATATTTTGACCGCAGCTGTATATTTTTACGTTTTATGGCTATGATTTCTTTTATTATACCCGTTACTCGTAGAGTAATAGGGTATATTGTATTCGTGCAAAAGTATGTAACAGCTAGAAGGAAGCGTTTCCGACCCCATAAAGTATATATATTCTTGATCAGGATCACTAGCAGAGTCGATCTAGCCATGTCCGTCTGTCTGTCTGTCTGTCTGTCTGTCTGTCTGGATGAACGCTGAGATCTCGAAAACTATAAAAGCTAGAAGATTGGCATTTTGCATGCATATTCTAGGAGTTCCTACGCAGCACAAGTTTGTTTTAAAAAGGTGCCACGCCCCCTCTAACTCCCACAATTACGATTATTAGATAGTCGGGACACCAACCCGAGTACAGCGCACTATGGGGAATTTGACCACTTTTTTTGGCCAAAATTAATAACTCAAGAACGGAGCAAGATATTTGACTTCTGTTTTCAGCATCGGGTTAAGTTGACCAATATCTATTATCTGTTAAAAAATAGAGGGCGTGGCACCGCCCATTTTTTTTTTTTAGCTTATCCAAATTTCGGAAAATTCTTAGAGTACTAATTAATAAGTAAAAACAAGTTCTGTGACAGTATCAGGCTATATTTATTGGAAAATAGTGGGCGTGGCACGCCTTTATCAAGGTAAAACAGTATTAAGGCACTGTGCACTGTGCAGTATTAAGGCAGAATGTAATATAAAACCCATCTAAAGCATTTGGTGGCCCTATAACGAAAGGAAGTTAATAATGTATAATTAGACATATATTTTTCCTACAAACCTCTTAGAAAAAGTCCTGCTCTTCGTTTTCCAACTCAAGATTGTATTCATATTCTAAGTCTAAAACATTAACATTAAACAAAGGTACTCTTCCACATTTGGGTCAATCGGTAGCAAAATTTTTTACTTGCTTGGTCTACAATATCGCTGTACTGATCAAAATCCACTCCTGATATCGCATCTTTAATAAAACTAAACACAGCATGCTCCTTTGCGACTTTTCCCTTTGCTTCGTACCACTTTCCAAACAAATCTTCATTTGCCAAATTGAGGTTATGTCCTAAAAATGGAAATTTCTCGCAAAATCGTAAAAAGTGATATTTTTAATAACATTTATTTGAACAAGAATTTAATACTCTACAAAATGCAATACATCTCGTGGTTGGACTCTTCTGGACTCACGGACGGACAGACGGACATGGCTAGATCGACTCGCCTAGTGATGCTGATCAAGAATATATATACTTTATGGGGTCGGAAACGTCTCCTTCACTGCGTTGCAAACTTCTGACTGAAATCATAATACCCTCTGCAAGGGTATAAAAATCGAATCACTATATCATATAGCTGTCATAGGAACGGTCGAAAAATTAAATGGAAATTAATAGGAAAAATTATATCTTTGTTGATTTTTATTACATTCTCTTCTACTCTGGGATATGACTATTTTTAAATATTTCCGAATTTCGATTTTAATTTTAAAAAAATCGAACTACTATATCATTTAGCTGCCATAGAAACGATCGAAAAACTAATGTGAAATAAAAGGAAATTTAACATTTTTGCGATTTGTAAATTAATAGAATGATCTGCAAGGGTATATAAGCTTCGGCTTGCCGAAGCTAGCTTCCTTTCTTGTTTTTAATAAGTACTGCCTTATCAAAAACGAAAAAAGAGTACGTATTTGTAAAAAAGGAAGAAAAAATGAAGAAAATAATAAATAAAATAAAAGAATAAACTTGTTTAAATGGCCCAAACAATTTTTGCAAGCATTTTTATAATTTTTAAAGAATTTTTAAAAATTAAATTTATTTTTATAATTTTCTAGCTTTTAATCATCTGATTTAGCTATTTTTTGACCCGGCTGCCATCACCACTAATTTTTGTTTACATGTCGCCGCCTTCGATTAATCTTAAATTTGGACTCTGTCAACCGAAAAAAGTTGAAAAATGCGAACTTTAAAAATCCACCATAAATCCAATTTTTGAATTTGGGCCATACCCGGCTTGTTTTATTCGGTAGGATGTAAACTTTAAGTTGGTACCCATTTTGATTTTTTAACGGATTTTTTCGAGCTTTTACGATATATACAGCCGACTTACAGTCGACCAAAAAATGTTTCATCTTTGTCGAGCTGCTGCGCTGCCATTACTTATCCAATCATATTGATCTGTATGGCAAAGTTAAGCTCTGATCTATTGACTTTAAAATAAAACGAAAACTGGCCCAATCGGGTGGATATCTGCCGAGATATAAGAAGATATTCGAAAAAAGTCCGAAATTTAACATTTTGAACTTTAAAAATCATTTAAAAAAACTGTGCCATCGAAAAAAAAAGAGTGGTATTTTCGTGATCTAGAGGTCTAACACTAACAGAATGTGCTATCAATCGCTGGGGGGCACACCAAGAATATTATTTTGTAAGCTAGTGTTATTATATATTATAATAAAAAAAAGATATTTTTTAAGTTTTTTATAAATTTAAAAAAGTAATGAAAAAAAGCTCAAGACTAAACGCTGTAGAACCTGAAAGGTTTTAAGCTGTAGATTACTTGGCCATACTTGTAAATTTGCCGTCACGTCACATTTCTTAAGAAAATCTTGGTCAATGTTCCAAATTTTCGTAGCCCAGAGCCACAATTTAGCAAAAAAGGTACTTTTAACGACCTGTACTTCTTTACAATAAGGTAATTTTTGCCACTTTTTTCTAGCTGTAGTAGCCTCATATTATCCTTGTTGATATTAGACCCGTACAACTCATAGAATGAGTTATTGAAAATATCAGGTCACTACAGATAGGAAAAAGTGACAAAGTTGACTTTAGTAAAGAAAAAAAATAGACGTTTAAACAAAGGATATTTTCTAAAATGTGTCGTTTTTTTGTCAAATTTAAAAACAATCGTAACTAAATAAACATTTATTTTCGGCAAAACCCTGATACGCGATTCACCTTATTTCTTCTTTCTTAAGTTTCGAAAGTTTCGATTCCAAGTCTCCAAGGAATTCAATCGGGGGTGCCGCGCAATTCATCGCTAAGTAAAAAACCATCGTGAAAAGCAGCTAAAAGTTAAAAGCCCTAACTGGCCGACAGGCTTTGAATTTCGTGTTGTCTGGGCAAAGTGGAATGGTTGCCATTACGGACAAATCTTTGACCTCCTCCCTGGCTTACATTTCATCGGCACTAATGATAAGAAAACAAACCAACATCGTGAAGAAGACAGAAAATGGAGAGGCGGCGGAACGTTAGGACACCAGACAAGGACACGTCCCTTTCTCTGCAGCTGCTTAGCGCGCATAAATATTGTAATAAGCATGAAAATTACAATTTTCAACTTGGGATGACAACGCCACTTGCCATTTACTCCCGACTCATCACATCCGCGTCGACCCGCCCATTCCAGCAATGCATTGACGCATTTTGTAATTTACATTTAATTAGGGGATTTTGTGCAGCAGTTGCAGAGACAAGAAGGAGATCTGCAATGGTTGGAAGGTAAGGTTTTCCAGGTGAAGTTCTTTTGGTTTGTTTAGTCGAGGGTATTTGCATAGGGCGGTGATGGCTTAAAGTCACTCAAAAGATTTGCAAAGAAAATCCTTGCAGACAAATAGTGCTGGTAGAGAGCTGTTGGCCACCCCGACACCATTGCGTATGAGCAACGTTAAATTAAGTGACTTGTTCGCTTTTTCCCTTTGCATATTTGACTAAGACCAAAAAGTCTAGCAGATATTAGGAAAGAAAAAGGAAGGACGGGAATCACATTCGAAGTGCATGGTTATGAGTGGCAACAGGAAATTAAGTCCTACGCCGCCTGTCCTACCGAGGTTTGCAGGGTTGAAGGGAATCGAGTTGGGATTGGTTACCTGACCTTATGCTTGAAGTCCTTCGGGTTTAGCTTAACTGAATTTATTATGGGAAATTTAATTACTGAGAGAAAATTCATATGGGATGTGAGCCGTGTCAGATTTGGTTACACTTCTGGACGTGGAAATTCATTAAAGCTCACTTTTAACACTTTTAGTGAAGTAAATTAAGAACCGGGTGCAAAATTCATTTCATAATGTACAAATCGAAACAAGTTGAATGAGAAAAATACCATATTGTATTTATTTTATGTTTATAAGATTTATTTTATGTTATAAAGTTTTGCAAAAAGTTTTGAAATTACAACTTCTCTCGCAATCATTCGCGAACGTAAAAATTTAAATCGGTATGCATTCGCGAGTTAATTGCATAATTTCCATGCCATATAGTAAAAATCTATATAGACATTTCAAGTGCGTAGCAAAAGTGTAACATTTGTAAGTTTGCCAGACAAAAATTGTGAACGACCTTTTTTCAAAAATCTTTTCAAGATATTGACGTACAAGAAAAGGCTAACTTTTCATTTTTGATATTGCTTAATATTTTTGAGGGAAAAAATAAATGCCAAGGAGGCTTTCCTAAAATAAAATTGACAGCTCTATATATTGATAAAGCTATCAGTAAGAAAACTGGGAATCAACGCACAGCCAAAACCACTGGTTAACTATATGCATTTTTATTACATTCTAATAACTTTAAACTGATTTGCTAAGATTTATTGGGGCTCCCCAAGTGGCCCCAATCGCTTCCAATTGGAAAAAAGGTCAATTTTCCTTTCAAAAATTCTGGACGCTAAACCGTTTAACCAATCGAATCCGTGTTTTCGCCCAAAAATAGTTTAAGACATTATAAATGTTTAAAAAATTTGACCGCTTAGATTTAAGGCTTTTTACTATTTTTAACACCCGTTCTAAAATTACAATTTAGCCAAAAATATGTTCAAACGTCGAAAAATGGCACTTCTAAACTGAGTATCAAATATTCCTTCGGTAAAGTTTTTCCTTAAGCTTTACCGATTCATTTGATGGTTTCACCAAAGCTCTAGCTATCTTTTAAACAAAGAAACTAAGCAAAAAGTCGATCTATTATCGAATTTAAGTGTCTCCATAAGCATCATACGTTTTCTGCCTGCATATTGCTATCTCTCTCTGCATTTTCATACAAATTGTCAACAAATGATTCCGTCTCCCTCCCTCTCCCTGCGCTTCCTTAAAAATATAAATTGAGCTTTAATACGGTTTTAATTTCTGTAGACTTTAGTTTATAGTTATTGGTGACCCACCCCCCACCAAAGTGCCCCAAAACTCATTCAATTAGAAAATGAAATCCTGTACGCTAAACCAATCGATACCGTGTTTTCGCTAAAAAATAGTTAAAAGCATAATAAATGTTTAAAAAATATGACGGCTTCAATTTTTCACTTTTTACTATTTTTAATACCCGATTAAAAAGTAGCCGTCATATCCAGCATACGCTTGCATATATATATCTCCATCTCTTTTCCACACCCTGACTCTGCTTTATGACTGTAATTTTTTTCTTCGAAATACCATTACACAAAATATTTTCGCATACCCAATACCAAATAGTAATTTCTTGAATATGTTCAAAAACAAATACACTCAAAAGAATGAAATATACATATGCAAAGCCCACACAGAAATACACACACGTATTCGATCAACCAAGGGAATTCATTCATCTCTATATATAAAGCTATCACTAAGAAAACTGGGAATCAACGCACAGCCAAAACCACTGGTTAACAATATTAATATGCATTTTTATTACATTCTAATAACTTTAAACTGATTTGCTAAGCTTTATTGGGGCTCCCCAAGTGGCCCCAATCGCTTCCAATTGGAAAAAAGGTCAATTTTCTTTCAAAAATTCTGGACGCTAAACCGTTTAACCAATCGAATCCGTGTTTTCGCTGAAAAATAGTTTAAGACAATATAAGTTTTTAAAAATTAAACATTTTTATTTATTAAACGGAGGACGGACAGCCCATTCTGCATTTAAAATTCCATTTAATTTAATAAATATGGAAACACCCTATTGTAACATTTCCAAACAGTCCAACATTGCTTTCGTTCTTAAAAATTGTAAACTCATTGTTTGGGATGAATGTACTATGGCTCATAAAGGGGGATTTGAAGCTCTCGATCAAATTTTAAAGGATATAAGAGGCAATGAATTATTAATGGGAGGTATAGCTGTTCTGTTGGCTGGAGATATTCGACAAACGCTACCAGTTGTACCCCGTGGAACAAGGGCCGATGAAATAAAATATCAAAATCTTCCATTTTGTGGTTTAAAACAGGGACCGTAATCATTATAAGTTAAATAATAAAAATTACTTTGTAATGATTAAAATTCAATTTTTATATATTTCTTAGAGCATAATAATTATTTTTGATAAAAAAATAGGACTCTAAAATAATGGATTATTGATGATTTTTATTATACCCGTTACTCGTAGAGTAAGAGGGTATATTGTATTCGTGCAAAAGTATGTAACAGCTAGAAGGAAGCGTTTCCGACCCCATAAAGTATATATATTCTTGATCAGGATCACTAGCCGAGTCGATCTAGCCATGTCCGTCTGTCCGTCTGTCTGTCCGTCTGTCTGTCCGTCTGTCTGTCCGTCTGTCTGTCCGTCTGTCTGTCCGTCTGTCTGTCCGTCTGTCTGTCCGTCTGTCTGTCCGTCTGTCTGTCCGTCTGTCTGTCTGTCTGTATGAACGCTGAGATCTCGGAAACTATAAAAGCTAGAAGATTGGCGTTTTGCACGCAGATTCTAGGAGTTCCTACGCAGCGCAAGTTTGTTTCAAAAGGGTGCCACGCCCCCTCTAACGCCCACAATCGCTTATATACGATTTTAAAAATTTCAATATTTCGGAAAAGTAAAAATGCAGTTTTATTGTGTTTATCAATACCTATCGAAATGTAGAAGAAATTTTTCAAATCGGACCATTCGTTAAAAAGTTATGCGTGTTCAAAGTTTCTATCTCCATCTCCCTCGCACTCCCTTTACCTGAGTAACGGGTATCTGATTGTCGGGGCACCCGACTATAGCGTTCTCTCTTGTTTTTTTTTAATAACCTCCCACTTGACCAAATTTTCGTTAGCGATATCGCAAACTTTCGTTTTCGATAGCTCGTAAACGGATCGTTTGCGAGCCTTTGGTGTTTAGCGAGGCGATTTTAATATCATTAACGATCCGATATTAATATTAATAGCGTATCGAAAAAGATATTATAAAAGGTGTTTCATTCCATTTCATTCCTACAGTGAAAGCAGTACTTTCTTCTTTTTATACCCGTTACTCGTAGAGTAAAAGGGTATATTGTATTCGTGCAAAAGTATGTAACAGCTAGAAGGAAGCATTTCCGACCCTATAAGGGATATATATTTTTGATCAGGGTCACTAGCCGAGTCGATATAGCCATGTCTGTCTGTCCGTCTGTCTGTATGAACGCTGAGATCTCGGAAACTATAAGAGCTAGAGGATTGGTATTTGGCATGAAGATTCTTGGAGTTCCTATGCAGCGCAAGTTTGTTTCAAAAGGGTGCCACGCCCCCTCTAACGCCCACAATCGCTTATATACGATATTAAAAATTTAAATATTTCGGAAAAGTAAAAATGCAGTTTTATTGCGTTTATCAATACCTATCGAAATGTAGAAGAAATTTTTCAAATCGGACCATTCGTTAAAAAGTTATGCGTGATCAAAGTTTCTATCTCCATCTCCCTCGCACTCCCTTTACCTGAGTAACGGGTATCTGATAGTCGGGGCACCCGACTATAGCGTTCTCTCTTGTTTATTTTAATATACTCTAATACTCTTTAACATATGAGATTCTTTTGGAGTACTTAAACTTTATACTTTCATCTGCTTCTGACTCTTAGATATCCTGTCCTGGTCGTACAGGAAAAACTTCTGGGTTATCCTGTCGAAATCGGCAGCTTCCAGGGAAAATCTTTCCTTAAATCCCGCTGTAAAAAAACGATTTTGTAATATTGTACATTGTAATAATTACTGATTTTGTTTATTTAATAAAACACTTTTAACAGGGACCGAAAATAACAGTATTTTTAAATTATTTTTAATCGAAAAAATCATACGCTTAGGATAACACTAAAAATTTGAGAAAAAAATCATAAAGGCCATTTAATGCGGCCTATTCAAATCCGCAATGACCTAAAATGTTTTTACTTTGTTAAAATTGGTCATAAAGTAACTGTTATTTCAGACTTTTAAAATAAAAGTCAGAGAATAATAGTTATTTTCTGACCAAAAAAAAAAGTCCGCAACCATTATCCCATGACTTTTATAATAAAAGTCAAAAAATAACTGTTATTGTGCGACTAAAACACAAAAAGTCCAAAATATCTATTGCCAATAACGTCACAAAATCTCATCTGTTGAAATTCGGTTGGAATTTGTACTTACATATGGGCGGATCTTTTACAAACCGAACACCTTTTCTTGGTTGTTTTTACGGTGGTCAATACTCATTCCTCTTGCCCTAAAGAATTCGCGGTGTCGATGACGGGCCGGGTTTCTTTGGTCAGTAGCCACCCCCAAAATGGCAACGTAAATGGTTAAGAGGAAGGCCAGGATGGGATGGTATGGTATGGGGAGTTTTGGGCCAGGGAACGTGTGAAACATGTTTATGATATGTGAGTTGAATCCTTTGCCAAAGCGTAAAGTTGTTAAGGACTCTATGAATATTGCATGCGCCTTATATACGTATATGGAAATTAATTTTCAATTTACGGCTTTGGTTTTCTTTGCTGGCAAAAGCTGAATTCATCAAAGGAATGAATACGTTTTCGGTTTTCATAAGCTGCATAATAAATAAAATGAAACAAATAAGAGTGTGTGGAATAAAATCTTTTTTAAATTTTAAAATTGTTTTTTGACCATTTAAAAATTAATACTCCTACAATTTTATTTATATGAATAATTTAAAGTAAAAAGAAAATAGAACAAAATTATGTTTAAGTAGAATTATTTTTAAAAAATTTTAATTTAATAAATAATATATAGACATCAATAAAATTGAGTACAGACTCTCGAAGATATCTTAAATCAAAACATGAAATGTTGTTTTTTTTCAAACCGCGATTGCACAAATACCACCCGTTACCACCCAGTCGAAAACTAAGTATGCAGATATGCCTTCATACGTCTATATGGTAATACTATACATTAGCGGGCTCACCCGCCGAAATTCGCGAAAAAATTATCCTCGATGGACCGCGATTTCTTAAGAATTTACGTGTAAAAAGAACTTGGCGGTCGGCCATGGTTCTCTTGTAATTGAATATCAAAGTTCCCGGTTTTGCTATAAAAAACAAGGGTGCTTTTCTCATATTTTCAATCAAAGTAATTACGTTTTAATGAGTTCCTATAAAATTAATTAATTGTTTAAATGAGTTCCTATAAAATTATTTAATTGCTTCAATGAGTTCCTACAAAAAAATGTAGAATTTTGTCAAATTTTTTTAATTGTATTTTTTGTCTAATGAAAAAACGTATGCATAAAGGACATGATTGTTATCACAATGCTGTATCGAGATTTTAGTGACGGCCAGGATCGATCATAGCCATCCAAGGTTCCCCACCAAATAAAACTCAAACAATTTGTATCTTTATATTTATTTAAATAGTTTCAATGAACACTTTTCCGCACCACCATTGAGGTAAAGTTCCAGGCGCGTTAACGGTGTGGGCGCCAAACATCTTTTGAAATCGTTTAGGGCGATTGTGGGCGTTAGAGGGGTCCTGGCCCTCGGCTGAAATAAACTTGCGCTGCGTAGAAAGCCCAATAACATGTGTAGGTAATCCCAACTTTCTAGCAATTATAGTTTTCGAGATCTCAGCGTTCGTACGGACAGACGGACAGAAGGACATGGCTATATCGACTCGGCTAGTGATCCTGATCAATAATATATATACACTTTATAGAGTCGGAAATGCTTTATTCTAGCAACAGCTTTAGTCGAGTATTTCGACTATCAGATATCCGTTACTCAGCTTAAGAGAGTGATCGGGTAGGAAACGCTGTTACATATTGGGTTGGCAAGAAAGTCATGAAAGTCAAAAGAATCGAGACAAGTGGTTTTCGACAGCCTCATCTGAATCAAAGTTTTTACCATTCAAAGAGTTTTGAAGAGAGCGAAACAAATGGTTATCTGAAGGTGCTAAGTCCGGACTATAAGGTGGATGTGGTAGCACTTCCCAATTCAGCTCCGTTAATTTTTGCCGAGTGACCAAAGATGTGTGGGGCCTAGCGTTGTCATGGTGAAAGACTATACCCTTGCGATTAGCGATTGCGATTAGTGCCGGCTCCTTTTCTTTAGATTTTTCCGCCAAATTGGATAGCTGGCGACAGTACACATCTGAATTGATGGTTTCATTCCGTCCCAGCAGCTCAAAGCGCACTACACCCTTCCAATTCCACCAAACAGACAGCATAACTTTCCTCCGATGGATATCGGCCTTTGATGTGGCTTGGGCTGGCTCATCTTTCTTGCTCCATGATCTTTTTCGTTGGACATTATTGTAAACAACCCACTTTTCGTCGCCAGTAATAATCCGCTTCAAAAAAGGATCGTTTTTAATCCATTGCAGCAAAGAATGGCAACCGTTGTATGCGACACACTGAGCTTCTCTGACATCTCCCGCGTTGCATAACGCCGGTTTTCATCCAGCAAAGCCTTTATTTGTTCGTCAAAAACGGCCGATGGTTGACCAGAACGTGGGGCGTCTCCAAGCCTGAGTTTGGCAAACCAGCGCTGACATTGGCGATCACTCATGGCATCTTTACCATACACTTCGCACAATTTTTCACGAGCTTCGACCGCTTTTTTTCCTTTTCGGAAATAAAAAAGCAAAATATGCCGAAAATGCTCACTTTGATCCTACATGTTTAATTTGCTATAGCTTCCACAAATGTTATCGAATAATTTCCAAATTTTCATCGATAGTACCTAAGACAATAAGCTTTGAAACGATACTAAAAAGTGTGTCCCGGGTGCTTGATTAGTCGTAAATAAAATAGATTAAAAACGATTACTAACAAAAACGACATGACTTTCTTGCCCACCCAATACTTTTGTACGAATACAATATACCGTTTTACTCTACGAGTAACGGGTGTAACAAGAAAGGAAGTTTACTTCGTCAAAGTTTATATACCCTTGCAGTTAAAATAAATACTTATATAGGAAACTCGATCAATGCTGTTTCAGGCAATATAGATTTATTTAAAATGTTGTTTTTAAAAACCAAACTCCTACTTCCTACAAAGTTACAATGTATTTTCTTATATTTTTTTTTGATTATTGCAATGGGAGCCATAAGAATAGTGGTCCGATCCGACTCGTTGCGACATATGTGCTACCTGCAATAGAAATAAGATTTTTGAGAAAGTTTCATCGCGATAGCTTAAAACTAAGAGACTGGTTCACCGCGTTGCAAATTTCGGACTGAAATTATACTACTATACTAAGGGTATACAAAAAGTTTAAAATGTTGTTTTATTGTTGAGTTATAAATTAAGGACACAAAAAGTGATCATCCAGCCTATAGTGGAATGTGCGCGCAAAGGCTTCTGTCGAAATCTCAAAGCAGAATCCAAGGCGCTAGAACTCAAAGATAAACATCCCAGCTAAACACACGGTCCATGGCATAGAAGCCGATATAGAGCGAAAAAGCGCTGAAAACGCGAATGCGGCAGAAAACAAAGGAGGGAGCGGACAATGGGCGGAATTGAAAAGCATCGTGAACACATATAACACTTGCTAACAAGAAGTGTTTGACGTTGACATGCACACACAGTTCAATACCAAAATATACAACGGAGGGGGGAAATCATTTGATTGTTATTGACAGATTTTCGGTTCGATTTCGATTCTTTTGTTGAAAACGAATGAGAAAGGAAATTTGACGCCTGTTCCTGACAAGCGGAATGGGAAAACTTTGGACTCAAGATTTCAACAAAAAGAATTGGGAAATCTCGTATGCGGGTCGGCAACAAATGAGATTGGTAAAGGGATTCGGAACAGAGGGACGCGTTTATGATAACTCCTTCCAATTAGTTAGCAATAGCTTGGTCATTTCGCTTGATTAGTTCAAATTATCTGAGTGTTTCCTCCCCCGCAACTCAATCAGCTCTGACTTATGTAACCTGAGAACTCTAGTATCCATTGTCAATCGAGGAACTCGCTTTTGCCCCAATAAATGTAAAAAACAGCCGAAAGGCATACGCTCTTGGCGGTAGAAATATAAGGAAATTAGATTCCTTGTTCGGTCTCGACGTATTACTTATTCAATGGTCGACAGTCCCTTTGCTTAGCAACTGAAGTTGTTTTCTCGGAAGACAGTTGCCGCTAAAATCTTATGTAAGCAATGTGAAATAATTTAAAAGCAACAAACGAAAGTCTAAGACTCGTCATCTGCAAAGCGGGCCGCAGCATTAAATATGTCTGTTAAGCTGATTTAGGCCAAATCAGCAAATGCTTCTCCCACAGTTGACCACAAAGTTGGCACAAAAAAGAAAAACAGCTAATCCCACCCACGCACACCAAAGGCAAAAAGTTTTCCGATTTGTCCACGCCCGTTGATTGCTTCGCTTGATCTGGAAACTTGTGTTAGACTTATCAGGCAAGAAATTCAACACATTCGTGAAGTTAATCGAAATAGAGGAAAGAAAGCGAATCAGGCTCTTTCACCGGTGTCGTTAGGTGTACAAGCCCCGCTAGTAAAATGTTATATTGGCGAACTTAACTAGATTTTATTTTCAAGCTATCAAGAATGCAACTCACTTCGTGCTTGACAGAGCCCTAGGCCTAGATACTACATAAAATGTATCCATCTGACTTCGGTGCTTGCAAAAAAATTCCCTTGGAACTTAAACCAACACTGCATTTGCTTTCAGTAACCCTATATAGCCTTTTTCTGACTTTTTTCCAACCTACCAAAAAATATGTATCTGAAATTCCTATCCATCAAACGGACAAAACACACTCTTACAAGGTTCTTCAACCACGCCTTGGACAACTGAGTTTAAACTGAGTGCTACCGAGAGCACAAACTTAACTTAAGCAAAGCCGTTCTGCAATAATATTTGTTAGATTCGTTTTATTATTACACCCCGAAGTTGGTCAGGCTCTTCCTCTGCCTAAAGGGGTGTGGCAATAAGGGCGTGAACTTAGACTAGGACTAAACGGTCGAAGAGTTTCGCTCACGCGATGGTATGGATAAGAATTGCCGACCAAAAGCCACGTCCAGAATTCAGTAGTGGTCAACTAAAGTAAGTCCTAATATTATGCAAAATTTCTAAGAGAATTTTAAATTTTAAAATTATTCAAGGTCTTAATTTTCCCTTTAAATAACTAGTCCCCAGCACCGCTTATTTATGCACACAAGAATAACGAAAAAGCAATTCAACTAACAACTGCAACATGTAAAACATGAAGAGTATAAACATTACTAACCCGAATTCTTTTGGCGCCCGCCGCCAAAAAAAAAAATGCCCAAGAAAGGAACTCTAAAGAAGACAGAAAATTGACATGGGCAAGGTAATTGAGACGCAAAACAAATATAAAATTGACGAGACCAAGGAAACTTGCGAGTCGGACTCATAGGAGATAAAAAGACTAAACATGACCCAACAAGTATGACAAAAACTTTTTAATTTTAACACACGGGAAAAGTAAGTGGCAGCCCAAATAGGGTGCGGAAGGGAAACACTCGTACGCACTCTACAAGCTTGCACGTAAACGGAATAACTTATTTGCGTCAGGGAATTAAAGCATACTTTTTGGGCTCGGAACGACGCACAGGTGCTTTACGACCCGGCAGCAAACAGTTGACCAAAGGCCGACATCACAAATTAATTTCAGGCACAGGCTTCTAGTCTGTAGCAGTGTCCTTTTTTAGACAATCTCGTACGAAAAAGTTTATTCACACGAGGAGACGGATCAGCGGTTTTAAATGTTTCGTTTTCCTAAATTCGAACCGGGACCGGGAGAACATTTCAACGGGTCGCTGGTCTGGCAGTTTCGGCCCCAAGGAATGACTAAACAGGAGGCATTGTTGGGGACTGTGCACGCCTGGTTATTTTAATTTGGCTCCCACCCACACACCCCAATGTACGATTTCACTTTGGCGTTCGTGTGCGTGGGTTTCCTCATTTTGAAATATTTTTACTTAAAGCCCGTTTTAAGGCGCCTTTGCACCATAACATGCATTGCCAAGCCCATTTCCCAAGCACAGCCGGTCGAGCCGGCTTATTCATTTTGATTTTAGAAATTGCTCCCACTCTCTTGTCTACTTCAACATGTGCGTGCTCAGTGGCTATCTGAATTTAATAATTTTCTAGTATAAAAATGATTTTAATTGGTGTTAATCCATTAAAAATTTTGTTTCCTCGGAACTTTGGTGGAACAACACTTTATTAATAGCATAGGTATTATTATTAGGTATTAATAAACACTATAAAATTGCGTTTATATATTTTTATACCCGTTACTCGTAGAGTAAAAGGGTATATTGTATTCGCGCAAAAGTATGTAACAGCTAGAAGGAAGCGTTTCCGACCCCATAAAGTATATATGTTCTTGATCAGGATCACTAGCCGAGTCGATCTAGCCATGTCCGTCTGTCTGTCCGTATGAACGCTGAGATCTCGAAAACTATAAAAGCTAGAAGATTGGCATTTTGCATGCAGATTCTAGGAGTTCCTACGCAGCGCAAGTTTGTTTTAAAAAGGTGCCACGCCCCCTCTAACGCCCACAATCGCTTATATACGATTTTAAAAATTTAAATATTTCGGAAAAGTAAAAATGCAGTTTTATTGTGTTTATCAATACCTATCGAACTGTAGAAGAATTGTTTCAAATCGGACCATTCGTTAAAAAGTTATGCGTGATCAAAGTTTCTATCTCCATCTCCCTCACACTCCCTTTACCTGAGTAACGGGTATCTGATAGTCGGGGTACCCGACTATAACGTTCTCTCTTGTTGTTTTTCATAAATGAACAGCATTACAACGCAGTATACGTTTTTCAAATTGTATGTTAAATTTTCTCTAGTCCGTCTACATTTTGCATTACAATTTTGGAAAAATATAATGAATTCGTAATGGAGGAAGGTGATTCGGCCCTAGCTTGTTTTTCCTATTACTAGAATGCAGATTGTGTCCGGAATACATTACAATACGGCCATGCCTATGACAAAGTAATTCATGTTGTAATCCATTGTTTCCCGATTGTAAAGCAATGCATTCGTAATCCATTTTGTAATAGCAATGTTCGCCTCTGGGCTTGTTCAGTTTTGCTCGCCTTTTTGATTTTATTTGTTCACTCGCCAAGTTGCTCTCTTGCTGTTTTTGGCTCAAAAAGTATTTGTTATACCCGTTACTCGTAGAGTAAAAGGGTATATTGTATTCGTGCAAAAGTATGTAACAGCTAGAAGGAAGCGTTTCCGACCCTATAAAGTATATATATTCTTGATCAGGATCACTAGCCGAGTCGATCTAGCCATGTCCGTCTGTCCGTCTGTCTGTCCGTCCGTATGAACGCTGAGATCTCGGAAACTATAAAACCTAGAAGATTGCAATTTTGAATGCAGATTTTAGGAGTTCCTACGCAGCGCAAGTTTGTTTCAAAAAGGTGCCACGCCCCCCTAACTCCCACAATCGCCATAAACGATTTTCAAATGTGTCTGGAGGCCACATCTTTTAAGATTTTAAAAATATATAAGCGCAATTTTATAGTGTTTATTAATACCTATCGAAATGTAAAAGACATTTTTCAAATCGGACCATTCATTAAAAAGTTATACGCAATCAAAATTGTTTATATATCTATCTCCCTCGCACTGCCTTTAGCTGAATTACGATTATTAGATAGTCGGGACACCAACCCGAGTACAGCGTTCGCACTCCCTTAAGCTGAGTAACGATTATTATCCCTTTAGCTGAGTGACGGGTATTAGATAGTCGGGACACCAACCCGACTATAGCGATCTCTCTTGTTTTTACTATTGGGTTGGCAAGAAAGTCATGTCGTTTTTTTAGTAATCGTTTTTAATCTAATTTATTTACGACTAATCGAGCATCGTTTTAAAGCTTATTGTCTTAGGTACTATCGATGAAAATTTGGTAATTATTCGATAACATTTGTGGAAGCTATAGCAAATTAAACATGGAGGATCAAAGTGAGCATTTTCGGCATATTTTGCTTTTTTATTTCCGAAAAGGAAAAAAAGCGGTCGAAGCTCGTGAAAAATTGTGCGAAGTGTATGGTAAAGATCCCATAAGTGATCGCCAATGTCAGCGCTGGTTTGCCAAATTCAGGCTTGGAGATTTTTGAGTTAAAGACGCCCCACGTTCTGGTCGACCATCGGCCGTTTTTGACGAACAAATTGGAATTGGAAGGGTGTAGTGCACTTTGAGCTGCTGGACGGAATGAAACCATCAATTCAGATGTGTACTCTCGCCAGCTATCCAATTTGGCGGAAAAATCTAAAGAAAAGGAGCCGGCACTAATCGCAATCGCTAATCGCAAGGGTATAGTCTTTCACCATGACAACGCTAGGCCCCACACATCTTTGGTCACTCGGCAAAAATTAACGGAGCTGAATTGGGAAGTGCTACCACATCCACCTTATAGTCCGGACTTAGCACCTTCAGATAACCATTTGTTTCGCTCTCTTCAAAACTCTTTGAATGCTAAAAACTTTGATTCAAATGAGGCTGTCGAAAACCACTTGTATCGATTCTTTGCTGAAAAAGACCAAAAGTTCTTCGAGCGCGGGATTATGCAGCTGCCCGAGAGATAGTCATTAGTGGTCGAACAAAACGGCCAATACATAATTGATTAATTATAAGTCCTGATATAAATAAATCATCTTTGAAAATATTGAAAAAAACGACATGACTTTCTTGCCAACCCAATATTTTCATACTGTTTTACAGTCAATCAGCTGTTTTCTCAGAGTCAGCGAGAAATTTAAGGACAGAACAATAGAGGTGGAGAAAAAATCGATGTGAAAATCGAAAAATCGATGTTTAATGATATTTTACAAACATCGATGTTTTTTTAAGTAAAAATCAAATTTTGTAACGTTTTTCGATCTGAACTGGTCAGAGATATTTGTAAAATTAAAAAACAAAAAGCTTAGACTTAGCTTAAGAAATCGCTAATCTGAAGTATTACCGGCCATTGCAATCTGCAGTTATTTCGAAAAATCTTTAAAAACATCAGGGAATACAACAAATATGATAGAACATCTCAAGCCATATATGTAGATGTTGAAAATAATTTCGCGCCAGCGAATTTGTCGAGCCCATACACTTCAGATTCAAAACGGAAAAAAATTTTTTCTTTCTAAATGGCCCAGTTTGTAAAAATTTTTTTTTATTTAATAACATCGATGTTTTTCGTTCCGGTCTGTGTCCTGCTCTTGATAGCAATCTTTTAGCTAAAATTAAAATACCCTCTGCAAAGGTATATTTATGTTTATGTTTATATGTGTAATAACAATTGCAAATATACGCCAATCCAATAGAAATGTAAATTTTTAGTCAAAAACATCGATGTTATTTGACATAATCATCGATATTTCACCACCTCTAGAGCAGATGATTACACAGGTCGACAAAAAAATAGCCCAAGCTGCAAAGCCTGAAAGGATTAATGCTGTAGATTACTACCTCATACTTGGAAACTTTCCATCACGTCACAGTTTTAGGAAAACCGTGGTTTAAGTTCAAAATTTTCGATTCGGAAAGACAGACATCACCCAGAAAACAAAGTGGACTAAAAAGGGGCCTAATTTCCTAAAATTTTGGGAAACATGTGTATGGGCCACTATCGAAGGTGTCTGCTGCCATCGATGGTAGCTCGATAGTGCCATCGATAGTTCTCCACCTCCTCACCTGACTTTGCTATTCTGTTCACTAAACTTCTGCATCTCCAATTATTACAAAACCATGTACCAATTTCACAATAAATCAGTTATCAACCCATCTTATAACTCTGCGGTCTTACTTTCTGTCCTCCGGGAAGAGACTTTTTTAGGCTTTTCCTTAACTATATCAAAAAATTTTTAAAAATCACATAAATTTATACTTTCCAAATCTTTTCAATTGGCGAAAAATATATCTGTGTCATCGTCATTCATATTATTTAATTTACTTCTTGATTTTACTCTTCGACTTCTTTCTTGGCGTGTATCATTCTTATAGTCGTATTTGCATCTGTGCCGAATAAAGGAATTTGCAGTAATGTGTCAGCAGCTTCAAGTACTCCGCACTCTCGATTTGTTAAAGACCGCTTTGCAAATCGCCATAAATTGCTGGCGACCGATTTGTTTTCAAAGAAATCACTAGGGGCCGTTTTCTCGTCCGCATGTTAAAGTTAAAGTAGGCCTTTAACTCTGAATTCCCATACGTTTTCAAGTTTTTATCCGTACTTTAAATTTAAAATGCAAATGAGAAATCGACCCTAAAAGCATCAGTTGGCAATGTCTTTTCTGCTTTTGTTTGATATTTACAAAAGTAGGGGAGAGGTCCTAGGTTGGTACACCTTTTGTTTTCGATCTGCCATTTGGTCATAAGCTTATAAAACTTCTCGTGTTAGGCACCGATCGAAAGCTAAGGGTTATAGCTTTAAACTTTTAAGTTTAAAGTAACCCAAAAAAAATTGCATTTTAACTTGTGTCCCGTTCATTTTTGAAGAACTTAGACTAAATAACAATTAAAACCATCAGGCTCTTTGAATTATCGTATTTCACCTAATTTCAACGAAATTTACTGGGCAGAATGCCCTGAATCTGTGTGTGCGCTTGATATTTACAAACTCGATCGTAAAGGGTTGGACCGATTCTTTTGTTAATAAAGCACTCTTCCTCACTTGATTTGTCGATAATTGGCGCATCCTGAACCCATAAAAGAATGTGGAAATGTTGCAAGCCTCTTGATTGATATTCAAGCCGCCAAGCATAATGGTCTATCTCACCCAGAGGATTATCTTTGGACATATGTATGAAAGTGCAACATGGCCTTAAACTTTACATTCATAAATAGTAAAACACTAACAGGGTCTGAGGATATAAGGTTATTTAACGATCGTGACTTTTTATTACATATTTCGTTTCTTATACATAGAAATTCGTGTAGATCTTCCCAATGATACTCGCTTGGACTTAGCGTTAAAAAAAAGTAGCTGCGCCGTAATTATCAATCATGCAATATTAACCTTTTTTTTTAAATCTCCAAAATGGTTCCGTATTTCGTAGCCGTCCAAATATGGTTGATAAATTAGTATTTATTTCTTGATTATCTTTAATCATGTTAAGAAAACTAGCTTTTTTTAAATATTTTTTGGCCGAAGTTGTGTTTAATTTATGGAATATTCCGGCATTTAATTGGCGTAAATTTGCTTGGTTGACCAAAAAAAATAAATAAATATTGCTGATTTAATCGAAATCTACTATGTATCAACTTTAAAATTTATTTTGTATATTCCCCCGGCTTTAATTCAACTTCTCTTTGCTGGTATTGACCATTACAACCGCTACTAAATATATCCGGAAAACATTTAAGGTCTAAATTTGTATCTCTGTTATCAAGGTAATCGTCCATTACTTTTAAAACTTGATAGACAGTGGCAGGCTCAGCACTGGTTTTTTTTATTCTATAATGGGATATATAGTTAAATTATTTTCGTTGTTGGTTTCTGCTTCTTCATTTTTAAATTTACCTCGATGGAAGCTATATTTTTGAATTCGTTACGAATTCTTAAGTTAAGCTGCGTTTTCCAAAATGTTCCCCGACGCAAGGACCTCAAAGTTCGAAAAATGTTGAAATTCACCAACTTTGCGGAGGTCTCAGAGGCAAACGGATTCATGGTTTGTTTTGTTGTTAAAGTTTTTTAAAAGATACACTTTTTATCTTTCAAACCCCATACTTAGAATAATATTAGGATTTTTTTTAAGGGAGAAACAAATTCTAGAAAACATAGTGAAAAAACATAAAAGTATACAGCTGCGGTCAAAATAGTGGTAGTGTTGCCGTCCTGTGTTTCAAAAGTTTGTTGTTGCTTTAATTTTTCCTTTCTGGTAATATTTTATTGGGTACTAGCAGGGTTGGTAGCCCGCAGCTTCCCCTGCGGACATTAAAATTGAAAATTAAGCATACTTTTGTATTTGCTACTTATTTAAAATTTAAAAACTTCCTTATATTTAGCCTTTAAAATGCATTTTTATTGTGTTTATCAATACCTAACTCCTTTACCTGAGTAACGGGTATCTGATAGTCAGGGCACCCGACTATAACGTTCTCTCTTGTTTTAATTTATTTGACTCACAATTTTTACAAATAATAATAAGAATGAATGTGGGTAATGTGGTAAGACGATTAAAAAATGTGATCACATTTATCAAGGATTGCCATAAAATTACAAAGAATAATATTATTGTTTTTTATATTTTTAAACATTTTCTGTGAAATAAAATAATTTGATCGTCAGATCGTGGCAGGTGTGACCCTAACTTACAACGAAACTAACACCAAAGTTATCCGCATTTTGCATTTTGGTATTATCAAGTATATGATGCAGGGTCACATCATTTTACATTTCGTCCAAAAAAGTGAAAAAAGTGAAAAATCGTTCGGTTAATTCTAAAAAACAAGAAAAAGGTAAGTGAAAACATAAATGTTGTTGCTTAATAATCTTTATTTCAGCGTTACAGAGGTTAGTCCCACAGATATTTTCGCCATTAATAAATATAATAGGGTCTTCCCACAGAGCTCCATCCACCTTCCACCATCCGTTGAACGGATGGTCCGTAAGGTTTTGCCGTTCGGAAAATTTCCCAGTTAGTCCGCCATCCAATTTTGACGGACTTTAACGGGCTCTTTTATGCGATAGTTAGGCGATGTTTTTTCGATGCAACTCTGAATTCTTCCTCTTGACTGTGAAAAATGGAACGATGACTGCGAGAACAAATCAAATCGATGGCGGGAAAAAATTAAATAATGCCTAAGTTCACTGTTTTTTGGCCATCGTTGAACTATTTGTAGTTAGTTATGACCGGAAAAGCATTTGCAAACAGGTAGCCATGTGTGGGCCAAAATTTAAGCTGTTCTGCGAAAGAAAACATCAATGTTTGTAGCGAAGTCTCAGAATATGGTCTGCACTTCGTAAATAATAACTAATATTAATTCAAAGTGTACTATGTAGTAGAGCCCTGCATGAGTGGAGTCATAGGGCCCTTTGACTCACATTTTCAAAAAAGGTTCGAGTAGCTCATGCCGGAAAATTTTTTGGATCTGAATGGCTCAGCTCATGGCCTGGCTAACATGATCCACTTGATCTGATCTAAAACCTCATGACTCCTATAGCTCATGACTCCCTTTGACTCATGACTCCCTATGAGTCATGACTCAGGTCAAAAATATCTCTAATCTGTTAATCACAGAAATAACTATATTTTTATTTTTGTAAAGGTAGGATACATATTTTTGTATGGTATAAGATCCTTCAAGTCAAAAGAATTCGCGGATTATTTGACCTGAAGAATTTGCGAATTATTTGACTTAAAGAATACCCGAATCACTCCACGCGAAGAATTCGCATATTATTTGACATGAAGAATCCGCGAATTATTTGACCTTAAGAATACCCGAACCATTCGAAGTGAAGATTTCGCGGATTATTTGACATAAAGAACTCGCGGACTTTTTGACCTTAAGAATACCCGTATCACTCGACCTGAAGATTTCGCGAATTATAAGTCGTGAAGAATTCGCGGATTATTTGACACATAGCTGAAAGTTTATCTTAATTATCACCATTGTAAATAATATCAGAAATAAATATTTTTCACAAAATCACCTTTTTTATGTTGACAATGAACCAAATGAGCTACTAGGTGAGCTATACGAGTCAGCTGATGAGCTATAGGAGTCACTTCATTTCTTATGAGTTAAGTAGGTCATGGCTCATAGTATGAGCCATGTTTCATAGGAGTCATGAGCTATAGGAGTCATGACTTGAAAAACATAGATAGATCGAATGGCTCATGAAATCAAAGGGAGCTATGCAGGGCTCTACTATGTACTCCTATAAAGTTCCAAAGTTGCTATAAATGACCAAAACAGCACAAATTTGGTTTTGTTTACAAATTTGCCATATTAATATTGGCTAGACAGAGGCGTAGTAAGAGCGGAGTGTGGGGTACGGGAGGTTAGGCTCTCCCCCAGTGAGCAATATGTATGCATACTCGTTATAGGATATGTTTTAAATGTTCAGATATGTTTTTTAACTATTATCTTAATCTATTTATTGTATTATTCTACAAAAGAATAAGGAGTACGCAACTTTACGACAGTTTTCCCGAGTTGAAATCCTCCTTCGTTAATGTTGAGCTGAGCAACTGCTCTTCAGTCAGCTGGTATTGGATGGTGGATGGAGTTCTGTGGGAACACGAGTTTCACATTCGTCAAAAATCCCAACCGTTTCAAACGGATGGACTCTATGGGAAGATCTTTAACACAAATTCTGCATTTCAGTGTAACTTGAAATTTTTTTTTATCTTCACCAGTGGTAAATGGGTTTCATTAAATGGTTGTATGCATAATACTTCAGTACTAACTTAGTTGTTTAACTTAAACAAAATATTACTAATATATTATAAATATTATTAATTCTCATCCCCGACATCAAACATCTGATCAGAGGGTAAATGTTCGGCCATGGCAAACTAGGCATAATTTTTGGAGAGATCCATTAATTATACCCGTTACTCTTAGAGTAAAAGGGTATAATGTATTCGTGCAAAAGTATGTAACAGGGAGAAGGAAGCGTTTCCGACCCTATAAAGTATATATATTCTTGAGTAGGATCACTAGCCGAGTCGATATAGCCATGTCCGTCTGTCCGTCTGTCTACTACAAAAGCTAGAAGGTTGAGATTTCCCACACATATTCTTGGGCTTCCTTCGCAGCGCAAGTTTATTTCAGCCGAGCGCCACGCCCCCTCTAACGCCCATAATCGCCCACTAACGATTTTAAAATGTGTCTGGCGCCCACACCTTTAAAGATACCTATCGAAATGTAGAAGACATTTTTCAAATCGGACCATTCATTAAAAAGTTATGCGCAATCAAAAAAACTTTATATATCCATCTCCCTCGCACTCCCTTTAGCTGAGTGACGGGTATTAGATAGTCGGGACACCAACCCGACTATAGCGTTCTCTCTTGTTTTGTATGGAGATGTAAAAATGGTAATTATTCTTATTATTATTCCTGGTCTTAAATTCATATCTTAATTATTTTTGATATTTTCAGAAGACAGGCTTACAAGACATGGATACCTAAGACCAGCATTCGGCCAAGCAAAACCCGGGAATGCTTCAGGCATTAACAATGTTTAATTCCAATGCTTCGATTGTAAATATTATTAATAAATACATATACAAATATTACATGAAAAAAAGTTATTTTTATTGTGGGAAAACAGATACTGCAAAACAGTGGAAAACCAAAACTGCGAGGGTGTGGAAAAGCAGATATTCCAAGGAGTGTTTCTAGTGTTTTGTTTCTATTCTCTTTTTTGTTAAGGAAATATTTATAATGTTATTTTTATCTTTTTTTGTTTTTTTCTTTATTATTTCTTGTTTTTTCCCCCTTTTTTTAGGAAATATAAATAATTTTGTTCTCATTTTACCTATTTTCTTTTCTGTTTATTAAATAAAATAGTGAAATAAATATGTATAAATTTTAATTGAATAAAGACAATTTTCTGAAAATAAAAAAGTTCTTTTTTGTTTTGAAAACAAATTCTAAGTTTATATATATGTTGTTTAAATATAGAATGTCATACTGCATTGAGCATTTCTTTTACCGTATTTTGTGGAAAATTCATCAAATATTGATGAAATTGAAAAAAAATCTAGAAGTCAAAGATGCTGATGTAGCTGTCGACTTCTTTACGAATCTTTTAGAAGGGATTATTTTCAACAAGTAAAAAATATAATATAGCTCGTATGTCTTACTTGTTTCCTAAAATTAATGTTTCTCTTAATTTTTACGCCTTTTTTTTTAGGAAATGAGTTCTTTGCTTTTTGAGTGCCTTTAAGTTTGCCTTTGATAAATTTTACTAAAAGCGCATACCGCCGACTCAATGCGGTCTTGCCTTAGTTTTCAGTAATTTTAGTTTTAATTGAAGGCTTAACTAGAAGTCGAGCCATTTTGAATAGCTTTGATAAGAGAGCCCAAAAGTATGCTGTACTTTTTTTTCTTCAGGTTTTAGTGAACATGTTGCGCGCCAAAATTAACATCTAAAATCTACTTTTTTCTCTCATTCCCGCTTCTTTTAATTCAAAAGGAGAAATATCAACTTTTTTGGCTCTCATCTATTGGGTTGGCAAGAAAGTCATGTCGTTTTTTTTTCAATGTTTTCAAAGATGATTTATTTATATCAGGACTTATAATTAATCAATTATGTATTGGCCGTTTTGTTCGACCACTAATGACCATCTCGAAGAACTTTTGGTCTTTTCCAGCAAAGAATCGAGACAAGTGGTTTTCGACAGCCTCATCTGAATCAAAGTTTTTACCATTCAAAGAGTTTTGAAGAGAGCGAAACAAATGGTAATCTGAAGGTGCTAAGTCCGGACTATAAGGTGGATGTGGTAGCACTTCCCAATTCAGCTCCGTTAATTTTTACCGAGTGACCAAAGATGTGCGGGGCCTAGCGTTGTCATGGTGAAAGACTATACCCTTGCGATTAGCGATTGCGATTAGTGCCGGCTCCTTTTCTTTAATTTTTTCCGCCGAATTGGATAGCTGGCGACAGTACACATCTGAATTGATGGTTTCATTCCGTTCCAGCAGCTCAAAGTGCACTACACCCTTCCAATTCCACCAAACAGACAGCATAACTTTCCTCTGATGGATATCGGCCTTTGATGTGGCTTGGGCTGGCTCATCTTTCTTGCTCTATGATCTTTTTAGTTGGACATTATTGTAAACAACCCACTTTTCGTCGCCAGTAATGATCCGCTTCAAAAAAGGATCGTTTTTAATCCGTTGCAGCAAAGAATGGCAACCGTTGTATGCGACACACTGAGCTTCTCTGACATCTCCCGCGTTGCATAACGCCGGTTTTCATCCAGCAAAGCCTGAATTTGTTCGTCAAAAACGGCCGATGGTTGACCAGAACGTGGGCCGTCTCCAAGCCTGAGTTTGGCAAACCAGCGCTGACATTGGCGATCACTCATGGCATCTTTACCATACACTTCGCACAATTTTTCGCGAGCTTCCACCGCTTTTCTTCCTTTTCGGAAATAAAAAAGCAAAATATGCCGAAAATGCTCACTTTGATCCTCCATGTTTAATTTGCTATAGCTTCCACAAATGTTATCGAATAATTACCAAATTTTCATCGATAGTACCTAAGACAATAAGCTTTAAAACGATACTAAAAAGTGTGACCCTGGTGCTCGATTAGTCGTAAATAAATTAGATTAAAAACGATTACTAAAAAAAACGACATGACTTTCTTTCCCACACAATAAAAAATGTTCACTGTTTCTGCCATTCGGTGCTTGGAACTCGAAGCGAGCACACCATGGCTGACTTTAAAAAATCAGAAATTGTAGACTTACTTTCCAAATACAGCAATGATATATCTTTAGTTGCTGGGTTTATTGCATCTAAAGCTGGAATTTCGGATGACAATTGCATTAAAGCTATGTATATGACTTAAAGTATGCAAACTGCGATCCGAATACCATGTTAAAAGAAGTAGTTTGAAAAAATCACGTATCGATTTTAGCGAACGTCATTCGACTTGGTTAAACTCATTATTATTATTACTCGTAGAGTAAAAGGGTATATTGTATTCGTGCAAAAGTATGTAACAGCTAGAAGGAAGCGTTTCCGACCCTATAAAGTATACATATTCTTGATCAGGGTCACTAGCCGAGTCGATATAGCTATGTCCCTCTGTCCGTCTGTCTGTCTGTCCGTATGAACGCTGAGATCTCGGAAACTACAAAAGCTAGGAGGTTGAGATTTCCCACACATATTCTTGGGCTTCCTACGCAGCGCAAGTTTATTTCAAAAAGGTGCCACGCCCCTTCCAACGCCCACAATCGCCCACTAACGAATTTAAAATGTGTCTGGCGCCCACACCTTCAAAGATTTCCGAGAAGTATAAATGCACTTTTGTTGTGTATATTTATACCTAGAAACGTAGAAGACATTTTTCAAATCGGACCATTCATTAAAAAGTTATTCGCAATCAAAAAAATGTTATATATCCATCTCCCTCGCACTCCCTTTAGC
Source organism: Drosophila lutescens (assembly GCA_037075285.1). NCBI lineage: Eukaryota > Metazoa > Arthropoda > Insecta > Diptera > Drosophilidae > Drosophila > Drosophila lutescens. The sequence continues at coordinate 138,591 of JBAMCF010001159.1, forward strand.
TGAGTGACGGGTATTAGATAGTCGGGACACAAACCCGACCATAGCGTTCTCTCTGGTTTTTATTTCCAATTCCCGTAAAACGTGATCAATCCGAGAGGAGTCGTCCGAAATTAAAATTTTCGGAAATGTCTAACCGGTCGCGACCGGCTGGAGTACCACCTTAGGTGGCCAAAAGTCATTTTTTGAAAGTCCTTAAAATTAAGATCCAATGATGTCATTCTGTTAGGATAACATCAGACTTTAATGTTACGTACCAGAAATCTTAACAGAGGCTCGCACGTTAAGGTACAGGCTGTTAAAACAGATGTTGGCGGTGACGGGCGCACGTGGAGCAAATAATTGGAAAAAAACAAGAACTTTTAAATTAATTCAAATCGCAATTTAGAACGATTATAACAAATCGTGCTTTACGGCATCGAAAGAGGGTGGATTAAACTAATTTGTCGTATATTTAAAGTGTTAAAATATAATGCGGTTTCTTTGCAATTGACAGTTTATTTATAGCCCTTTAACTTTTAACAAATCAAAACACACGCAAAATTGGTGCACAAATGTCAATTACGATTAAGTTTCTAAAGAACGGTATACAGGTATCTTTCTAATTATATATTAGTAATTAAAAAATTATTTTACATTATCTTTTCAAAAGAATTACTTTGTTAAAAAGTATTTTTGTATTTTTTTGTTTCTTATATGGATTTTAATAAAATTCGATTATTTTGGGTAATCATATTCTTTTCATTATAAACATAACTAAAAAATTTTTATACCCGTTACTCGTAGAGTAAAAGGGTATATTGTATTCGTGCAAAAGTATGTAACAGCTAGAAGGAAGCGTTTCCGACCCCATAAAGTATATATATTCTTGATCAGGATCACTAGCCGAGTCGATCTAGCCATGTCCGTCTGTCCGTCTGTCTGTCTGTCTGTCTGTCCGTCTGTCCGTATGAACGCTGAGATCTCGGAAACTATAAAAGCTAGAAGATTGGCATTTTGCATACAGATTCTAGGAGTTCCTACGCAGCGCAAGTTTGTTTCAAAAAGGTGCCACGCCCCCTCTAACGCCCACAATCGCTTATATACGATTTTAAAAATTTCAATATTTCGGAAAAGTAAAAATGCAGTTTTATTGTGTTTATCAATACCTATCGAAATGTAGAAGAAATTTTTCAAATCGGACCATTCGTTAAAAAGTTATGCGTGTTCAAAGTTTCTATCTCGATCTCCCTCGCACTCCCTTTACCTGAGTAACGGGTATCTGATTGTCGGGGCACCCGACTATAGCGTTCTCTCTTGTTTTTTTTTATTTTTGTGCAAAACACGGTCGTTTTTCCAACAAAAACATATTTTTTATATTATAAATTCAATTCAAATAAAAAAACTTGTAAATGTTGCTTCATTTTTAAGTTATTAATTAAGGCCACAAAAAGCGGTCATCCAGCCTATAGTGGGTCGCAGCGTCCAGAAATTTCAAATATAAGTGTCGAACATAATAATAATTCACAGAAGTTTCTTGAAGCTGGCACTCATGCTGCAAAGAGGTCTGGGGATAAAAATCTCAGTTCAGCATTGAAAACATTTTCTAATAGCCATGCAATAGTCATGCAAAATTCTCGGAATCAAATCAGAAAGGGAAATTTAAAAAAAAAGTGCCGATGAAGCCTGGGCTTTTATTTTAAATAATTCCTTCTCTGAAGCACAATATACTGCCATTCGAATATCATCTAAGGAATCTGGTGCCGACATCTGGCCTTCTTTTAATATTTTAAGGGAGGCTAAACATATATGCCGTCCGTCCGCAGAGACTGTGGATATTTCCGATGACAGAGCTGAAGTTAAGCTACAAGCTTTAGTGAATCACACGGCCCAACGGCTTTTAACTTTATGTTCAGACCTTATAATAAGTTTAGGCAGTAATTCTCTTGACTTGCAGATGATATTTTCCTATGGGTTTGACGGAAGCAGCGGACATTCTGCTTACAACCAAAACTTTTTGAATGGGCCTGGAAAGGATGAAAATTTGTTCGCCACAACTCTTATTCCCCTCAGAATTGTTCTTAGAACCCCTGGCGAAATAATTTGGACCAACAAATCGTCTCAGTCCGACAAGTTTTGCAGGCCGATAAAGTTACAGTTCGTGAAGGAAAGTAAGGAATTGATATTATCGGAGTACACAAATTTGACAAAGCAGATTTCCAGTCTGCCACTGTTCCAAACAAGTATTTAAAATAAGAATATTTCAATTGAATTTCAGTTAGCTCTTACATTAATAGACGGAAAAGTTCTAAACGTTTTGACAGGCACAAAATCCATGCAAGCATGCCCCATTTGTCACCGAAATCCCAAGGACTTTTTCTGCCAATAAAATCTGCACTTACTTTCGGCATAAGGACATTGCATGCCTATACTCGGATTTTTGAATTGTGCCTGCAAATATCGTACTGGCTAAATATACAAAAACATCACGATTGGTCCGAGGAACACAAACTGCAATTTAATTCCAGAAAATCTTACATTCAAAATCAGTTTTGGGAAAAGCTGAGCCTAAGGGTAAGCCAGCCAAAGCCCGGCGGGTACGGCAACACCAATACGGGAAATACTGGCAGAAGAGCCTTCAAGGACATCGACGTTCTTTCAAAAATAACGGGCTTAAAATCCGAGCTCCTTTATAAATTAAAAATTATTTTAAAGTTATTAATTCAAAAATGAAATAAATGATAACAAATTGGAACAATATGCCTTACAAACAGTTTTTATTTATATAGATACATATCCGTGGTACCCAATGACCGCTACTTTGCATAAAATATTGATTCACGGAGCCGATATAATTCGAACCAGTATTTTACCAGTATTTTGGGCGAAGAAGCTTTTGAGGTCAAAAACAAATTTTACAAAAAAGAAAGGTTAAACCGTACCAGAAAGTGTGATCGCATATCAACGATGTCAGAACTGTTCTACAAATCATTGGACTGTTTCGAACCTGTTATTTCCTACTTACGTTTAAAAAATTGCAATGAACGAGAACAGCACTTTCCAAAAGAAGCATTGTGTATGCTAAGCCCAAATGAAGATATTTTCGTAAGCGACTCAGACATTTCCTATTCAGATTTTGAGGACCAAAATTACCTAGAATTGTCTGAAGAAGAATCTAAAAAGGCTTACAATCCCGCGGACACGTGCCTTACTGTGTGCAGCTTCTGTCCACGAAAGGCGCCCGTATCTTGGAAGGTGACCGAGGCTTTAGTTTGTCCACCAACGGAGCAAATCTCTAGCCCGGCATCTCACCTACCGCATGCCACGTGCGGCTTTAAACCATCTTGAATCGAGGACCAACCACCTGAACGACGACTTTGAAGAGTACATAACCTCACCAACTCGCGCCACGCGCGGCATCCACCTGTTCATAACTTGGAGGGTTACTGTACCAGGACTTAACCTCAATTTGGATCATTGATTGAGTGCAACATCACCTCACCAACCCTCTGGCATGACCATCGAGCGATCTTCTGGAAAGTGATCGAATGAGGAAGTGAACGATTACCGGATGTGACACTTGCTACGCGCCTGCATCGTCTCACCAACACGCGTTACGCGCGGAAACGAGTCACATAGCTCTGGAAGGCGATTCGTAGCGCAGCAATTCGGCACTTCACCCGTACTGGCCTGCGGCTTGCCGATTGCATAAGCCTCGCGAAAGGCAGATGACATAAAGGAAGGACAGTCGAGGAGCAGACCTATCGTCTGATATGTAAAGAATTATTCCTCATAATATGAGGATGAGGACTAAAATATGACTAATATGAACTATGCAAATATAAATGTAGCATACTTTTGTTATGACTTCAGAATATGTCAAATTAACATTAAACAAATTAAAAAACAATATTTTTAAAACAATTTTTTTAAATAATTTGATTTTAAAAATCTTAAGAGATAAAAAGAAAAAAAATCTTAAACGATTTTAATATTTTTTAGGGCCGTTTTCTCGTCCGCCCTGCAAAGTAAAATTTAGCTAATGGAAGGATAAATTTATCCCGGTGGCAAATCGGTTTTCGTTTTCTCGTCCGTCATTTAAAACTCCAAATAAAAGGAGCACTAATTTGAGACTAGGTGGCAACCCCACATCAGAAGAGTTAACTAATTGTCAAAAATTTATCGAAAAACTATAGAAAAATACCATAAAACAGTCAAACTAACAACATTTTCTTGAAGATCTTCAATACGCGGGAACTTAATAAATTGTTTTGATAAAGACGCTATAGCAAAAGAAACTTCCCTTAAAAATCGCCTACAGTTATAAGAAAACTGCCGCTTGCGTAGAATCTAAGAACTATTAGAAGCTTGTCGTTTCCCTGTAATAATGGTTTTTGATTATATTGAATTAGTCGTTTCCCTGTAATAATGGTTTTTGATTATATTGAATTAGTTAAACCAAATAAATGCTCTTACTTCTTTACTTTAGATTCAAGTCGCAAAACAATTTTTTGCAGAACAAGTAGTGCCGTACTTTTACACAAGCGAAACCTTTTAACAAATTCTTCATCACTGTAATGTTCGAATTAATTTATCTGGACTTGATATCTGCGCCGATAGGTTCGCACTTCAGACAATTCGACGATATCCCGACGATATCATTGTAAAATAAATTGGATGACTTGAACAATTTTGATTCATATTTAACTGTAAATAGAATCAGCTGTTTTCGAATGAAGAGTGGAACCAGATTGACAACGCTCGAATGTCTGGCCACACTTGCGCACAATCCAACCGCAAAATTTTGGCACGGTGGATGAAGTACCGAGACAAAATTTGCCGCTACCTGCGCTAACATAAGGACGAGTAAACGATTTTTGGTTTATCGCCCCGTTGTCCCGGCAGGCAAACTAAAGTACGGACGAGAAAACGACCCTTAGTGATGTTAATTTTTTTTTGTTTGTTTCATCTGATACTTTATTGTGCATGAAAATGGATTCAGTGAGTCTTCTAGTCTGGTCTGGATTATCTTTATCATATAAAATTCCAAGAAATTTTATTTTTAGTTCGTTGGAAAGTTCAATCTTTAAAGAAAACAAGAAAGGAAGCTAGCTTCGGCAAGCCGAAGCTTATATACCCTTGCAGATCATTCTATTAATTTACACTCGCAAAAATGGTAACTTTCCTATTATTTCACATAAATTTTTCGATCGTTTCTATGGCAGCTAAATGATATAGTAGTTCGATCTTTTTAAAATTAAAATCGAAATTCGGAAATATTTAAAAATAGTCATATCCCAGAGTAGAAGAGAATGTAATAAAAATCAACAAAGATATAATTTTTTTCCTATTAATTTCCATTTAATTTTTCGACCGTTCCTATGGCAGCTATATGATATAGTGATCCGATTTTTTAAATATTTAATTCGAAATTCAGAAATATATAAAAAATAATATTCCCAAGATTAGAAGGTAATACTTCAAAAAACACCGAAGCTAGAATTTTTTTAACGTTTTTTTCCGATCCTTCCTATGGGAGCTATAGGATATAGTTGTCCGATCCGGTCGGTTCCGACTTATATACTACCTGCAAAAGTAAGAAGACTTTTGGGAAAGTTTCATCCCGATAGCTTAAAAACTGAGAGACTAGTTTGCGTAGAAACAGACAGACGGACAGACGGACGGACAGACGGACATGGCTAGATCGACTCGTCTAGTGATGCTGATCAAGAATATATATACTTTATGGGGTCGGAAACGTCTCCTTCACTGCGTTGCAAACTTCTGACTGAAATCATAATACCCTCTGCAAGGGTATAAAAACGCAAAAAACTGCATCCTTCTAACTGTCCTAAGAAAGAAATTACAGATTTTTGGCCAAAAAATTAACTTTCTGGCCCACTGTGCAACGGTTGAAAACTAATTAATTGTTTGCTGGTCGGGTTTTAGCAATTTTTAAAATAAAAGCAATTTTAAGGAACATTTCGACTGTAAAATTCAGCCTAATGGGATTTCTGTAAGTCTACCGATATTTTAAAATTTAACGTTTACCTAAAAAAAAAGAAAAAATATGCGATATAATCTACTTTTTAACCGCGCATTTAAAATGTGTTATGACTGTGGTATTTTCATTTTTCCCCTTGCACGGTCACACTTAAAGTGCGACAGCAGAACATACATACATACATATGGGGAGGCCGTGACGTCACAAGGGCACAACAAAATTTGGAAATATTGGTGACTTGGTGAAGGAGGCTGAAAAATTTAAGTGCAGTTATTTGCGTATATGCCATAAGATTATGAACATCACATTTTTAAACCATTTTAACAACATTTATAACAGAGAAATGGCAAAAGAAAGAAATAAAAAAAAAACAAATCGAATTTTGGGGCACTTTGGGGTCGTTTATTGTTCTAATTTGTACCTCACAGGCGGCTCCTAATTATTCGTGGTGAAATTTGCTACTGACCGTTTTTTATTGTTCCTATTTTATAGCAGTGTATAGATATGTAAATCATTACGTGCCTGCAAGCCCAGTAGAAGAGATATGGCAGTAGGTACCTCCGAAAAAGTCAAATAAAATTAAAATGCAACCCTGCATTTAGCCGAATGAGAAGCCTCTATTTTAATAGCTAACGACCCGTTAGCTTTTGCTTAAAGCAAAAATCTAAAATCAAAGAATTCGCCTGAAGTACCTCTGTTAGCAAATACCATTTTAATATTTATAGAAATAAGTTTGCTTTAAATAAGTTTTGCTCCGAAAGCTCATGGAAGTTGTTCTTTCAAATCGTGGAAGGTGTCATGCCTGGTGTAATTTAGTGAGGTTTAATAAAATGGGTCTTTTAGAGCACATAACACAAGCTGATAATACGTCTTTTTTTTAATAAACATTTTAAAATTAATTAAAAAACCATTAAAAAATACATTTTTAATTGGTTAGATACGCGGTTAAAGTTTCATTTCGTTTAGTTGAATAGTCCTTTCCCTACTATTTAATTCCAATTTCATTTTCCTCTTTATATTGTCTTTTCGAGCAAACTTTTCCACTCTAAGGCATTTTCTCCGTTCCCCTCTTCTGATGCTAAAGTAAACACGAGCTAGATAAAAGTTTAATTTTTGCGGTTACTTTGGGTCTTGTTTCTGGTTCTGTTTTAGTTTCCGTTCCGAAAACTTGCGGCGTATTTCATTCTGTAAATAGCGCAAAGTGGCAACAGGGAACGTATATATGTATATTGATGCAGCACCGGCTAACCTATTGTCCCGGGTCAGAACGGTTACTTCTGTACGGGTATCTTTCTGGATCAATCCAGGAACTCCCCTCCAACTTTTCATTAAACTCACCTTAAGGCGTCGCAAATGGAGGAAACTTTGTTCTACCAGGAAAACTGGCCTGCAAAGTTAACTCAAAGAAAATTCTTTTTCGTACTGTCTATCGATCCCAAGCCATCATCGTCTCGTCCGTCTCTCCGAGTAAATAAAAAGTGGAAATGAAAATTGTGTGCATGCGTGGAGAAGACTTTTTCTCGACGGAGTAGATTGTAGAAGCTAGTAGCCCTTCTGCAGAGTGCGGGTTAAATTGTTTCGGTTACATTTCATTTGTGTCACGTGGTCTTTCTGCGAAAAATCAGCTGAAGTTTTTGCAGTTAAAGGCTCGTCAGTTTAACGATATAGTCTATAGCGTTCTCTCTTGTTTTTATACCCTTGCAGAGGGTATTATGATTTCAGTCAGAAGTTTGCAACTCAGTAAAGCAGACGTTTCCGATTCTATAAAGTATATATATTCTTGAACAGCATCTATCGAGTCGATCTAGCCATGTCCTTCTGTCCGTCCGTCCGTCTGTCCGTTTCACGCAAACTATTCTCTCAGTTTTGAGGCTATCGGGATAAAACTTTCCCAAAAGTCTTCTATCTATTGCAGGTAGTATATAAGTCGGAACCGGCCAGATCGGACAACTGTATGTTATAACTACAATAGGAAGGATCGGAATAAAACGTTAAAAAAATTCTAGCTTCGGTGTTTTTTAAAGTATTACCTTCTACTCTTGGGAATATTAGGTTTTAAATATGTCTGAATTTGGAATTACATTTTTAAAAAATCGGATCTCTATATCACATAACTGCCATAGGAACGTTGGAAAATTAAATGGAAATTAATAGGAAAAAAATTATATCTTTGTTGATTTTTATTACATTCTCTTCCTTTCTGGGATATAGCTTTTCTGTAACATTTCAAAGTGTCGAATTCAAGTACTCTTCTACTGATGCTGATTCAGAATATGTATACTTTATGGGGTCGGAAACGTCTCCTTCACTATGTTGCAAACTCCTGACTGAAATCATAATACCCACTGAAAGGGTATAAAAATTAACATCACTAAAAAATACTATGTCATTTAAGATTTTTGAACCGTTAAAAATGGCTGCTTTCGGAGGCTGCCGCATCAACGCTTATTAAATAATCGACTTTCCAAAAATTTCTGTACACCCAAAAAAAAAATAGTTATAGAAACGAATCTATTGTTACATGAATTCTACACTATTGAGATTCTAATTTGCCTCAATAAGATGAGTATTAACTTACTACTTTCGAAAGTATAAAATTGAAACTTTCGATGTTATCAATTTAAAACCAACGAGTTTCAAATTTATACTCACTTGGTGTACTGAATAGTAAGAAGTAAGAAGAAGAAGGCCGTCAGCCGTTGGGTACACAGGGGGGCCAACGGGGGACTCGTTCCCTGCCGTAACTGTGTGCACCGATGGTAGTGAGGGCGGCTGGAAGCAGGTCCATAGTCTAGCTATGACTATGGATGCTGACGAATCGTAGTCGGGCGGACCTGGGTAGGTCTTTAAAGTGCCTACCCTGAAGTCAGGCGTGTCAAGCGACCCGTGCCCACTGACTTTCAGGTTCGCAGCTGAGGGGAGCGAGAGCGCACCCAAACGGGCAAAGGACGCTCAGGGGAGGCCAAGACCGACCTCCTTTGTGAAGATGACCAAGAAGTTCAGCGACGTAGCCAGAGACAGCCTCACGATGGCACTGGTGGACGACCTGCACGACGACGGACGCCTGCAGTCGGAGAAGGGGGAGGAGATCGAGGTCAAGGTGGCCGACGTGCCAAATGGTTCGATCCCCTCCTTCGACTCGTCGGACATGGTCAGGGGGCACCGGGTGATCAAGTGCGATGACTCGTTCTCAAGGTCCTTCCTGGCGGAATGCATAGCCAAGATTGGAAATGCATGGGACGGCCTTAGTATTAGGCTCGTCCACGCCAGGGAGATTCCAAGGAGGCCGCGGTCTCGCATTTTGTTGCCAAAGGATCAGACTGACCAAGGAAAGGTGTTGCCGCTGCTGAGGGCTCAGAGCCCAGAAGTGCACACAGAGGACTGGGCGATACTCAAAGTAGAGGAGGAGATGAAGACGAGCCAGCCGTTCCTCTTCCTCATCAACCAGCGCTACCTGCCGCAGCCTGAGAAGGCCGACTACACCATCCGGTACGGCCTACGGAAGGCCAAGATCAAGGTCTTCCTGGCAGATGGGGCCATACATTCCGTACATTGCTAATTGCAGAAGCTGCAAAGAAACAGACACACAGGAGACACCTGAGCACATGATGTGTCATTGCCCAGCACCAAACCACATCAGGGCGAGATACTTCGGGGTGTATCAGCTGGAATCTTTGGGAGAAATAGAAAAGCAGAGGATAATTGCAATCCTAGGTTTTCTAAATGACGCAGGCTGGTACTAAAGAGAACGCGGACACAACAATTTACAAGGGTGTGGATCAAAACGGGTCGTTCCGACTTATATACTACCTGCAAAAGAAAGAAGACTTTTGGGAAAGTTTTAACCCGATAGCTTTAAAACTGAGACTAGTTTGCGTAGAAACAGACAGACGGACAGACGGACGGACAGACGGACATGGCTAGATCGACTCGTCTAGTGATGCTGATCAAGAATATATATACTTTATGGGGTCGGAAACGTCTCCTTCACTGCGTTGCAAACTTCTGACTGAAATCATATTACCCTCAGCAAGGGTATAAAAAGGCGTTTTGCGGTAATCACTGTATCTCCTCCGAAAATTATCGGATTTCCATTCTGCTTTACATTTCGCTTAAAAAAAGAAAAAACCAGCCCGATTTTTAATTTTTTTTTAAACAATTTTTTTTCTCTTTCAAAGTCAAAAATGCGTTTTTCACCTAAAAAATTTGACTTTGGCCTTTAAAAAAATACATATAAAAAAAACTATGTAAAATCAACTATTTAATAGTAAAAACTGCCCCAACCCATTAAAAAATAGAAAATGCACCAAAAAATAGTACATTACCTATAAAATAGTAGATTACCTACAAAATAGTATTTTACCCGAAATTTTTTGTTTTTTTAATTTAATTTTTAGCTATTTTTATTTTTAATTTAATTTATTATATTCATTTATATGGAAGTTATTTATAGACACTTACATCTCACAGATACTTAAACTTACAAATCAGGTTTTTTGCCTCCGCTGGGAATCGAACCGGGGCCGCAAACATCGGAGTCGAGCACTCTAACCAGTAGGCCACAGAAGAATGATTTTCGGAGAGGAAATCTATAGACTTGAAATCAACAATAAACAAAAAAAAAGAAAAAACATGAGTTTCAAAAGCGGGATTTGAACTCGCGACCCAGAGAATATGAGTCGGATACTCTAACCACCCTAAGACCAGAAAAATAGTTGACCTACAATTTATAACTGTATTTTTAAAACAACAAAATACATGAAGAAAAAAAATAGTTATGTTACGATATTAATTGTGGTGTCACTATTCAATGCATCAAAAAATAAAACAACAAAATACACGCGAACAAATAAAATAGTTTTGGTACGATATTAATTGCGACGTTACTATTAATGTGCCAAATTAATAAAACAACAAAATACATGAAAATTTCGTAAATAGGTTTTCAACTATTTTAATTGTAAAATTCTATTCAATGACCGAAAAAAGAAAACAAGAGAGAACGCTATAGTCGGGTTGGTGTCCCGACTATCTAATACCCGTCACTCAGCTAAAGGGAGTGCGAACGCTGTACTCGCGTTGGTGTCCCGACTATCTATTGGGGCTAAAGGGAGTGCGAGGGAGATAGATATATAAACAATTTTGATTGCGTATAACTTTTTAATGAATGGTCCGATTTGAAAAATGTCTTCTACATTTCGATAGGTATTAATAAACACTATAAAATTGCGTTTATATATTTTTAAAATCTTAAAAGGTGTGGCCTCCAGACACATTTGAAAATCGTTTATGGCGATTGTGGGCGTTAGGGGGGCGTGGCACCTCGATGAAACAAACTTGCGCTGCGTAGGAAGTCCAAGAATATGTGTGTGAAATCTCAACCTTCTAGCTTTTATAGTTTCCGAGATCTCAGCGTTCATACAGACAGACAGACGGACAGACGGACATGGCTAGATCGACTCGGCTAGTGATCCTCATCAAGAATATATGTACTTTATGGGGTCGGAAACGCTTCCTTCTAGCTGTTACATACTTTTGCACGAATATAATATACCCTTTTACTCTACGAGTAACGGGTATAAAAACATGACTTTCTTGCCAACCCAATAGTTTTTTTTTGTGTGCAGGGGGCGGGTTTTTTTTATGCAGAAAAATATGCGACAATTTTGTATACGATCGGTTAAGCCGTTTAGAAATGCCGATGATCACACCCAGAGAAATGTGGTACTATTTTTTAGGTAACGTATGACTTAAAAAATTTAAATAGACTAAAATTTCAGATTTAGGTAATGGGTTACCTGAAAATATTAGCATGTGGACTATGTTCCTACATTTTAGGTAAAGCTAGAAAGATTTTTATAGGCCATCATACCCTTAAAATTGGTCCATAAGACCTAAAATTTTATGTAGATTTTTACTCACAATTTAATACAAATATTGGTACTTAATATTAATAAACAAATTGTTCGTTTTTTAAGTTTAATATTTAAAAATATTATTAGACTTAGATTAAAGCTAGTGATGGAAAAGTTTCAATATATATAATCTATACCAACGTGGACTATTTTCCAAATTTTAAGGTAATAATGCACTATTCTAAAAATAGAATTCGCCTGTGCCCCTAGACGCAGCCTCTGGTTTTGCCGCAGAGCCTTTAAATAGTTCCGTAGACCAGAGGCTAATCCCACCGAGGATCGAATCCCACCGAGGACAAATTAAATTGATTGTTTTTTCAGAAAGATAAAATATTTACTTATCCAAATATAGAATTAAAATAAACAAATATGTTACTGTCAATACTAAAAATTTTAACTTTTTTGAAAATACCTAATATTTAGGTAATTCTGACCGTAAAATCTAGTCCACTAGCCATTTTTATACCCGTTACTCGTAGAGTAAAAGGGTATATTGTATTCGTGCAAAAGTATGTAACAGCTAGAAGGAAACGTTTCCGACCCTATAAAGTATATATATTCTTGATCAGGATCACTAGCCGAGTCGATCTAGCCATGTCCGTCTGTCCGTCTGTCTGTCCGTCTGTCTGTCTGTCTGTCTGTCTGTCTGTCCGTCTGTCTGTCTGTATGAACGCTGAGATCTCGGAAACTATAAAAGCTAGAAGATTGGCGTTTTGCATGCAGATTCTAGGAGTTCCTACGCAGCGCAAGTTTATTTTAAAAGGTGCCACGCCCCTCTAACGCCCACAATCGCTTATATACGATTTTAAAAATTTCAATATTTCGGAAAAGTAAAAATGCAGTTTTATTGTGTTTATCAATACCTATCGAAATGTAGAAGAAATTTTTCAAATCGGACCATTCGTTAAAAAGTTATTCGTGTTCAAAGTTTCTATCTCCATCTCCCTCGCACTCCCTTTACCTGAGTAACGGGTATCTGATTGTCGGGGCACCCGACTATAGCGTTCTCTCTTGTTTTAGGTAACGATTACCAAAAATAAATTCAAGACTGCGTACAAAATATAGTCCACAAGAACATCAATTTAGGTAATGCATGGCCTTGGCGCGTTTTTCTGGCCATGTTTCCTAAAATTTTAGGTGATTAGGCCCCTATTTAGTCCATTTTGTTTTCTGGGTGCACGGACTTTCAAAACGTGGTTTCGAGAAAAACGCACTTAAACATTGAAGTTTTGCGGTGATCACTGTATCTCCGCCAAAAATTTATAGATTTTCATTCTGCTTTTACATTTCGTTTAAGAATAGAAAAAACGCACCCCCTGGAAAGTTTTTTTTTTATTTATAGCTTCAAATATTTTTTTAAGCCGTGCAAAGTCAAAAAATATTTTTTTGTTAAATTTTAACAAATTTTATTAATATTAATTTTAGCCTAACTTCTAAAGTTTTTGTCCGATTGACTTAAAACTTTTGTTGTAAACTCTACAATAAAAAAAATTGTATTTTTTTTGTGCAAGACCCTAGTGGCATTATTTATACATTTTTGGTTCAATCAAGATTGTTACTTTAATATTTATTTAAATATGAAGAAAAAGTAAAATTTGACTAGTCTTGATCAAATTTGAATCAAAGTGTAACTTTGAGAAGGATAACTTCGGTCTGATAAAACTTTATGCGATTTCAGTTTCAGATTATGAAAGGTTATTTTATGTTTTATATACTGTCATCACTATTTTTTAAGATTTTTGAGATTTGATTTTAACATTAATTTGCTAAAAAGGCTTCTGTTACCCCACTGTGCAGCGCATCGACAGAGAAATTGCCTATACCGTGGACCCTGCGCGCTGCCTCTGCTGGCCACCACTGGACTAAAAAATCAAATTACAAAAAAAAAGTGGCAATAAGTTGCGATTTTGACCATATACATTTTAACAACAATTTAAGCACACAAACACTTAGTACATAGCATAAACCTTTCAATACAATCTAAAAAAATTACTTAGATTGCTTAAAAACTTAAATTTAAAGCACTTTGAAACTGCAAGCAAAACGTCGAAATTCAACAGCCGGAGAGTTGCATTTGAAACAGCTGATAACAGCTGCTAAGTTAACAGAGGAGTCATCTATCGGAATCCCTGAAACGTAACATTGTTTATTGGTCTTCTGTTAATACATCCTCAAACAAAATTTTTATTTTAACGACTTTTCAAAAATGAGTTTTGGCCAAACAAAGTGGTCAAATGCCCCATAGTGCAGCGATAAACAGCAGTCGCTGAAAAGTGGGCTACAAAAAACCGCAAAGTCAAGCCAGAGGGCGATGGAAAAGTTAAACATCTATTGGGCATATGGTGGAATGGGTTGGGGGAACGGGAACAGAATTGACGTCGGGAGTCCCGACCCGGGACCACAACTGCGGATGCAGTAGTGGAAGTATAAAACAAGGGATAAGAAGGACTTACATTAAACGAGGAATACATTCTCTTGGAGTCCACAAAGTTGCTGTCGTCTTTTAGGCACTGCTGTTGCGGTTAGCGATGCGTAAAATTCATCAAGTCAGAATAAAAATTGCAAATTGAAAAGTTCTTCATTTTAATTGAAAACTGGTTTCAGTGCCAGCTGTCGGCTTCTATGGGGTAAGACGATGAATTACACTAGTTTACAAAATAATATTCTTGGAGTGCTCCCTAGCAATTGATGGTAAATTCTGTTAATTTTTCTTCGATGGTACAATTTTTTTTTTTTAATTTTTTAAAGTTCAAAATGTTAAATTTCGAATTTCTTCTTATATCTCGGCACATATCCACCCGATTGGGCCAGTTTTCGTTTTATTTTAAAGTCAATAGATCAGAGCTTAACTTTGCCATACTGATCAATATGATTGGATAAGTAATGGCAGCGCAGCTGTATATATCGTAAAAAACTCGAATAAAACAAGCCACTTTTTTCGTTTGACAAAGTCCAAATTTTTGTTTTATCCCAGGCGGCAACATGTAAACAAAAATTAGTAGTGATGGCAGCCGGGTCAAAAAATAGCTAAATCAGATATTTTAAAGCTAGAAAATTAAAAAAAGGAATTTGATTTTTAAAAATACCTTAAAAAATATAAAATTGCTTGCGTTATGACTGTGAGTATTTTTAATAAGTAATATCCATTTGGATAATTAATTCTTATAAAATAACTAACCTTAATTTTAAAAAAGCATGCTTTTTTTAACAAGTACTGCGTTATCAAAAACGAAATAAAAGAGTACGTATCTGAAAAAAAAGGAATAATGAATAAGATAAATTTAGACCCTTTGATAGTGAGGTGAAAAGTCGATATTTCCACTACTTTCGCATTGAACCAAATTTTAAAGAGGCTTGGACACCGAGGAGAATTTGCGATTCTTGCCGCTTGACATTACTTAAATGGAGCGAAGGCAAAAGGTATGTTTTAGTTTTCGATGCTTTTTTGAAAGGTCCTTTATTGTTTTCTTGACCTAGATGCTACTTGAAGTTTGACACGCCAATGATGTGGAGAAAACCATCTTGTCATGTGACAGATTGCTATTTTTGCCTTACTAATAATGTTGGGTTGCTCATGAGTGAGTGAACAAAAAAGAGTGGCTCACTACACTGAGTGAGTGAACATGTTCCTTCGAACTTGTTAACAAGGTTTCGGCGGTTTTTTTCCTATGTACATAGGAAAAATCGAAAATCGGCACAGAAAAGACGTGGCGTCCAAGTGAGTTTTATTTTGAGCGAAAAAAAAATAAAAATCCACAAAATTCAAACAAACAAATTTTCATGGATCTTATATATAACTTCACGGCAAAATATCATGGTGATATTTAAGATAATCTTAAGTATTTCGAAAAATTTCAGTTATGCGTCTATATTAACCATTCGACGTAAAGAATTCGCGGATTATTTGACCTGAAGATTTCGCGGATTTTTTGACTTAAACAACATCGAAAACATTTGACGTTAAGAATACGTGGATTCTCTTGACCTGAAAAATTCACGCATTATTTGACTTAAAGAATTCGTGAAGCATTTGACCTGAAGAATTTGCGTATTTTCTTGACCTGAAGAATTCGTGAATCATTTGACCTGACGAATTCGTGGATTCTCTTGACCTAAAGAATTCGCGGATTATTCGACTTAAACAATATCAGAATCATTTGACGTGAAGAATTCGTGAATTCTCTTGACCTGAAGAATTCGTGAATCATTTGACCTGAAGACTTCGTGCATCATTTGAGCTAAAGAATTTGCGGATAATTCGACTTAAGCAATATCAGTATCTTTGACGTGACGTTTTGGGACAAAATTCGTATCGCGAATTCTTCAAGTAAAAAGAGTTTAAACATCCGTGATTTCTTCAGTCAAATGATTTGAGAATTCTTCAGGTAAAGTAATCCGCGAATTCTCAGGTCAAATAATACGCCAGTTCTTTAGGTCAAATGAATCGCATATGGTGAAAATAGGCAAATAACTGAAATATTGATTCATTCTTAAGTGTATCTCAATTATGACCATGATATTTTTCTGACATCATTTTATGCAAGAGCGAATAAAATTAAATCGAATTCTTCCGGCTTTACTTTGTATTGAAAACGACTTCAAAGATTTTGCAACTTTATCGGAAGTTATCAAATCCATAAAATAATATTTGT
>JBAMCF010001160.1:0-38182 GCA_037075285.1 Drosophila lutescens
ACTAATTTGTATGTATGAGTACATATGTATGTACACAGTTGCAATTGCCCGGCAAAGATATCTCCTTTCAAACAAAGCTATTCGCTATACCCGTCACTCGTGTTGTGCAAACATTTAGACTCTAATATACATAATACTCTTTAAGAATGTATATGTTTAGCCAATATAAGTATGTATGTTTAATCAAACAAAAACACCTCTTAACGAGGTAAAAAATAGTGACGACCGCACCTTCAACATACAAAAGATCTGATATCATATTTTGTGACGAAAAATAATTTTATTTAATTCGGCCCGCTTCAGACAAATTTATAAGATTTTACCCACACGAACATTTTCTATTGTAGCGTGCCGAAAAAGTAAATTTTAGAAAGTGTTTTTATATTTTCGAATGTAAAATTATTTTTCGTCACAAAATATGATATCAGATCTTTTGTATGTTGAAGGTGCGGTCGTCACTATTTTTTTACCTCGTTAAGAGGTGTTTTTGTTTGATATCAGAAGTTTTTAAAGGGACAATTTATACCCTGGGCTTAATTTACATATTAGTATACCTCTTACCATGACCAATATGATTGGCCACATAGGATTGACCCCTGATCTTAGCTGAACGCCGCCTGATATATTGCAAGCACTGTAGCGTCATTTCCAGTCGGCACCCTCGAGGAGGGTTCAGTATGAGGATTTTTGCCAACCAAAAAATAAATGTGTTCACTGCCCAATTAGCATTCAAAAAAACCTTAAAGATACCCATAATTTTCTGAAATTTTTAAATTATTTTTCAACATAAAACAGTATATACACATCTTTGCTGTTACGTGGCCAAGAACATTTAGAGATTGTTGTATCATTAGCCTTGTAAAATGTTCCATCTTTTCTTAAAACTGATGTATAATGTCCTTCATTTAATGCATTTCCATGGTGAAATATGGCACTTGATAAAACCAGGGTTCAAAATGCTATACCATATTTGTTGTTTTTACTATTTGCTATTGCTACGAGAGTTATTTCTATGAAGCCTGGAGCAAAGCATTTTTGAAATGCTACTGTCAGAATACTATATGGAGCCGTAGCAATAATAAAAATAGTTTTTTTTGGAGCAGAGAATTCTATATTACTACAGCTACTGCTCTCAGCAGTGCTATAGTAACTATAGTAAATATCCTATGGCATTTTTATTTTCAAAATTTTAATAGAATAAAATGATAGGCATTCGATTGATTTTGTGGACCAATAGAAACAGGAGACTCAGATACAGAGGCATAATTTAATTAGGATTCTCAATATTTCCAAATTCTGAAGTTTTTTTCCTACTTCGACTCTACTGGTTTGAAAGTGGATCGTAGTCTGATTGCCAATTTCATTGAGAAGAGTAATGGCTGCATCGGCAGCGAGTGGCATGACATTTACCTTAAGAACTCCTGCTGTCGACCGACAAGTGGTCAGATTCCTGTTTGCCTCGAATGCGAAGTGGCTAGAGGTTTCTTAAATTTTAACCTTGTTTTTAAGACTCCAAAATTCATTTTTTTATAATAAACAATCCGTTTTAAATATTAAAGTATGTTTCTATTGGTCCACAAAATCAATCGAATGCTTATCATTTTATTCTATTAAAATTTTGAAAATAAAAATGCCATAGGATATTTACTATAGTTACTATAGCACTGCTGAGAGCAGTAGCTGTAGTAATATAGAATGCTCTGCTCCAAAAAAAACTATAGTTTTTATTATTGCTACGGCTCCATATAGTATTCTGACTGTAGCATTTCAAAAGTGCTTTGCTCCAGGCTTCATAGATATTACTCTCGTAGCAATAGTAAATCATTTTTGTAGTTACTATTGCTGCTATGTAGTAGTATTTTCGAACCCTGGATAAAACAAATCTTTTATTTTCAAATCTAAGCTCACTTTGTGAAGCGTTTGTTAAATTAAAATTTGTTATTTTTCTATTCGCTGCATCGACTAAACTAAGAGAGAACACAAGCACGCGCCCTAAATTTTCTATTAAGGACTGACATTGTAAATAGTTTCCGCAATGTGCACACTCGCTATCTTCAATATTTTTCCAATTTCCATAATTAAATGATATTAATTCATTCATTGTGCATTTTCTATCTATAGGAACAGAAAGTTGAGCAATTACGTTTTCTGTTATTTGAACATTTGGCCTATAATCGCAGTTAGAGCATTTTTAAGATTCCACAAGTTTATGTACACATAATTGTTTTATTCGAGCTAGTGAATGCCAGTCTAATAGTTGTCGCAAAAAATCTCCGCTGTCCTGCTGTTCTACGTTGTCAAAAATTCTTGATCGTAAATCTGAAATATTAATGTTTGTCCCCATCATTAAAGGGTTTGTATAATTCAAAAATGATGATTTTAAAATGTTACAATTTTGATCATTTAATTCTGATTCCTTTATCAATCTAATATTTATAAGGCATTGAAAAGCAGAGTTCGCATAACAAGCATTGTTTGTGTTATCCATACCACGTATATTATGAGAAATTGCGTTATTATCATATTTTTTGCTTGTTATATTCTTTTCTAATACAGACGGCTCAATGATAGCTGCTCTTTGCCGCCTTAAATATATGTTTTTATCAGAACAATTTTTATTTTTTTTTAAATTACCAACCAAATGTTGTAGATCTTTTTTATATTTACTTCTTAATCGATTGTATTCTATAATAGCACCATCATTTGTCTTTATGCTTTTCGGATTAAGGTTGAGAATAAGTAGACCGGAAAGGGTTTTCAAACGAGATAAAGCAACATAAGTTTGACCATTTGCGAATATACGTCACCAATATCAACAACTCCGGAGGGGATTGTTAGCCCTTGGCTTTTATGAATGGTTATTGCATACGCCAAGCATATTGGAAATTGTTTTCGAACTATATAAACGTTATTATTTAGTTGAAACTTTGATTCGATGCGTTCAATTTCAAATTCATTTTCCTCGAATTGGACAGTCAACTTTACAACACTTTTAAAAGTGCGGGCGTTTACGATACTCACCGTTTCATGCAGCTTCTTTATTATCCCTATAGATCCATTAACTAATCCGGATGCAACATCTAGATTTCTAAGTAACATGATTTTTGCTCCTTTTTTAACTTCTATTGTATCTGCCAATTGTATCTTCGATTAAGTCTTCAGCGGTGAGCAATATTTTTTCTGAAGGAATTATTTCCAACATTCCTTCGTTTAACTTTGAGCATTGTTCCCTTGTAGGAAATAAACATATTGTATGTGCAGGCAACTTTCTAATGTATTCGATGAGTTCGGAAAGACATGTTTCAATTGTATCGCTATTTAATTTAATTTCTCGTTTAGATAAAAGCTGATAATCTTTCTCATCTAAAATGCCTAACCTTAAATGTGCTAAGGTATTTGAAAAATCTTGATCTGATTGTTGTCTGACATTTTGTGTTAGCTCATCATAAGAAAATAACATGACCCATAAATTTGTAGGGTGCAGACCAGAAAAATGTTTTTGAAATCTCTCTTTAGTCATATTAACAAATGGAGAAGGTTCGTTTACTGGATCTAGTTGCAATAAATCTCCAAGAAATAAAATATTTACTCTTCCAAACCCGCCATCTGGGTGTTCTAAAGTATCAAATATTTCGCATAATCGTAAATTTATATATTGCAATGTTACATTCGAAACCATAGAAATTTCATCAATTATAATTAGGCATACATTTTTAAGGTTATCCCGCAATAACTTTAATTTTGAATTGTTTAATTGTGTATATTTGGCAATGCCTCCATGCTCAACAGGCAAATTTAACAATCTATGTATAGTTAGGCCATTTACATTTCGAGCTGCAATTCCAGTAGGACCAGCCACAACGACTTGTTCTCCAAGGCTTTTAATAATAGATTTTCTTAGCACATTAATTAAAAACGATTTTCCAGTGCCTCCAACTCCAGAAACAAATTTACGTAACACATTTTTTGGAGATAGTCTCGGATTTTTCAATGTTTTATTTTCAAGCTCTGCTTTCCATGCAATACAATAGTTGGACACAGTATTAACAATATAATTTTTATAGCCGATACTATCGGCTAATATATCGGTGGCAAAGCGATTGCTGGAACACTATTAAAAAAAGCGTTTTGCGGTGACCACTGTTATTTATTTATTTATTATAATATTTATTTATTTATTTATTTATTTATTTATTTATTTATTTATTTATTTATTTATTTATTTATTTATTTATTTATTTATTTATTTATTTATTTATTTATTTATTTATTTATTTATTTATTTATTTATTTATTTATTTATTTATTTATTTATTTATTTATTTATTTATTTATTTATTTATTTATTTATTTATTTATTTATTTATTTATTTATTTATTTATTTATTTATTTATTTATTTATTTATTTATTTATTTGTTTATTTATTTATTTATGTATGTATGTATTTATTTATGTATTTATGTATTTATTTATTTATAGAATTGTATAATGGAACAGTTTAAAACAATTTTAACGATTCCCTGACCTTAAAATACAGTTTGGATACGCACATACTAAATTCAATGCTTGGGCAGCGTTAGTTGTGTTGGGCTGGCCAAAGTGGCGATTTTCGTTTCTGAATAACTTTTAAACGTGACTTTTTACAGTAATGTGTTATATACCAAAACTTAAGGAATCTCAAGGGATATACAGTTTCAAGTTTTAAAGAAAATCGTTAGAGCCGTTTTTAAGAAAAATAAAAAAACTAACTATTACATTTACACAAATTGCATATAGAAGGCGTTTATAGCATTTAAAAATACCTTTCAAACGAGATGCAGCACAAGTCTGTAGCTTTAGTAGTATAAAAGTTACGGCTTTCCGAATTTGAGCTATTTATAGCTGTTTTCCCGCTAAACTAGCGAGTTTTTCCAAAAGTGGTAGAACAAAAGTTTTTTATATCGATGTGATGAACGTCATATCAAATTTTCAAAACTTAAAAAACATGTTTTGGACAAACTGACAAACTGACAAACAGAATTAAATTTTCTTTTTGGAAAGACGAAGAAAATCGTATTTTGGCTATAACTTTTGAACGGAGCGTCGGATTTTATCATATGACCCCTCATTCGACGGGTATTTTCAATAGGAACACAACTAAAACATTGCGAGGGGGCATTTATCCCCACCGGCCCCAACAGCTCCAAATTTCGAAGTTTGCACTTTTTCACTTTCACCGCTCTCTCTCCCAAGCCAATTGATTTTCTTAAAGTCTTGGTATGCAATCCTTTAAGTTTTTGCAATACCTTTCGATTGGTGTATTACTCATTACGATCGGACTATCACAGCAGATTTTCATTTCTTCGTGTATATATAGTAGTCGCCTTCGCACACTCTCCTGGTGCGCTTCGTCACTACATGGACTGCCGTCCATAGTGATGTTTCTAGTCCATTTATTTCACTCAAAAACATAAACAGTGCTTAACACAGCTGCTGGTGCTGGACAAGAGCTGTCTGCACTACGAAAGCGCTGGTGCTAATGCTAGTGCTGGAAAGCTGCCTGCTATAAACAGCGCTGGTGCCGATGCTCGCGCTTGAAAGCTACCAGCTATAAGAGATCGCCGAATTCAAATTTTAATTTGAACTTTTTGTCCATTTTTCCTGTGGTCACACTATTTCACATTATGTTAATGCAAAATCTAAATTATTTGAAATGGGGCGCGAATTTTGTCTCTTTTCGTTCGTTTTTCACAAGTGCAATCACCTGCGCTAGAGAGAGACGGTATATGTGCTAGGCAGAATTGAAAGTTCTAGAAGGCCTCCACGTGGTGTTCCCTGGGTACCGATTTTAACTTAAAAATCGGGAGCTAATTCGAGCGGCGAAGTAACGGGTATCTAATAGTCGAGGCACTCGACTATAGCGTTCTCTCTTGTTATACCCGTTACTCGTAGAGTAAAAGGGTATATTGTATTCGTGCAAAAGTATGTAACAGGGAGAAGGAAGCGTTTCCGACCCCATAAAGTATATATATTCTTGATCAGGATCACTAGCCGAGTCGATCTAGCCATGTCCGTCTGTCCGTCTGTCCGTCTGTCTGTCTGTCTGTCTGTCTGTCTGTCCGTTTGAACGCTGAGATCTCGGAAACTATAAAAGCTAGAAAATTGGTATTTGGCATGAAGATTCTTGGAGTTCCTACGCAGCGCAAGTTTGTTTCAAAAGGGTGCCACGCCCCCTCTAACGCCCACAATCGCTTATATACGATTTTAAAAATTTCAATATTTTGGAAAAGTAAAAATGCAGTTTTATTGTGTTTATCAATACCTATCGAAATGTAGAAGAAATTTTTCAAATCGGACCATTCGTTAAAAAGTTATGCGTGTTTCTATCTCCATCTCCCTCGCACTCCCTTTACCTGAGTAACGGGTATCTGATTGTCGGGGCACCCGACTATAGCGTTCTCTCTTGTTTTTTTTAGATTCACCAAGAAGTATGATAATAGTTCTTGGTAGAGTTGGACCAACGAGAATATAAACACTAAGAGGTGTAACGGGGAACAAGAAAATGTACGAAGGCAGCGTCATTTTTGTCAAACTCGACTCACACGTATTCATTCTATTTATAGACCTTACTTCTCTCTCTCTCTCTCGCTCTCTCGCTCTCGGCACTTCACGCTGCCGAAATATCAAAATTCAATTTATGTCTCGTTTGTCGATTCTTGAATTATATTGCCGAAAAGGAATCGTCCTAAAAGGCACATTGCGCATAACATTTCAAAACGGCCTGTGGCGCATTGCGTTAGTTGGTGGCCTGCGAATAATGCGATCGAGGTTCGAGTCAACTCTGAGGAGAAGAATTTTTTTTAGCTGGATTTTTTTTATATTTATTTTACTTTGTTTTTTTTTTGTTCTAATTTTTGTTGGTTGTTTTTTAAATTTTGTTTGTAGTTCTTTGTTTTTTACATTTTTTGTAGTTTTTTTGTTGGTTTTTAAATTTTTAGTTGGCTTTTTAGTTTTTTTTTTCAGTTTTGTGTTTGTTTTTAAGTTTTTTTTTAGTTCTTTTGTTTGGTTTTGGAATTTTTTTTTGTAGTTGTTTTTTAAGTATGAAATTTAAATTCAATTCAGGGACCAAAAATAACAATAATTTTATTTTTTTAACAAAAAAGCAACCTAGAAAAATATGATTTTCACCGAAATCATTCAACCCATTAATGGTCTTTACCTTTCTTTCAATTTAAAAAATTCATATTAAATGAATAACGTTTAAAATATAAAAAAAAAACTTAAAAAAATAAAATAAGTTGTTTTCAGTTGGAGTTGGAGTTGAACTCGGCCGACAAGATCGGCAGTTGAGCGACTACACCCCTAACCCACATGGCCTTGTTACGGGGCGTCAGACAGATGCGACATTGAGCCTATTTCGCAGCAGAGCAAACGAAATTATACACTAACACAACCAAAGAATCTAACACGGACAACGCACACTAGGAAGATTGTAAATCCACTTTCTGAATCCACACCAAAAAATTTTGCCGTACATCAGTTGCAGGGGCGTTACACCTCTTAGTGTTTATATTCTCTTTGGTTGGACCCCTGGATCACAAATAAGATATAAAAAAAATTGTTTGGTATGACAGTTTTTTTTAATGTATATCTCAATGTGCGCTAAATCAATTTGGGTGATATTTGTTTTAAATAAAAGCTATAATGTAACCCTTTAACTTTGCAGAAAAAATTAATAGGTTAAGTAAGTATATTGTCATCAAATTTAATTAAGTGTAATTGTGTGCATTACATTGCCTAAATCATTAATACCTCTTTTTGATCTATTGGGTTTTATTTGTGATATAAGTATTTTAATGTGTATCTGCGAACTGTCAACGACATCAGACGTATTTTTATAGCTCCGCCGAATGATTAATTTTAAGATTAATGATTAAGACGTTCTGGGTAGGAATAGGTACAAGTGCTCGTGTTGCTCATGAATATTTTAAGATTAGTGTAATAAATTACTAATATAAACGATAAATTATAAATTAAAAGCCAACGTGTCAGAGTGCAAGCTTAAAATGAGCACAGCTCAATAACAATACGAACGTCGACTTTAGTCGACCAGAAACAACGCTTACCTCTGTATACGAGCTTACTTTTGTATACGAGCTGATGAGTCAATAGTACCCACGAAAACTGCAACATTGAAAGTGAACACAGCAAGAGCGCGCTCGCTCTCCCCTGCATTACTATGTCCAAGAGGCACAGCACCAAATGAGCCATGGAGTGCCCAATGCCCGTCCCCCGACCCCTGCGACCTCACCAACAATATAACAACAACTACCAGCACAATGCCCGTATGTACAACTGTGACTTTGACACTAACAACATCAACCAACACAACAACAACTACATCCACTGCAGTCACTCACTCCACTCAAAATGCTAACGGAACGTTAATACAACCTGGAATCGATCTCTATGTGCAAATAAAAAGAAAATTAAGCCCGCAGTCTTCTAGAAAAACAAACGCACCAAAAGGATCAAAATCAAATACTATCACTGTGCGGAAAAAAACCGGTGACCAATAATACAATAGATATCCGATTCTTAGTGACACAAACGAAGATGATGCTGCCACTCAAACAACCACAGCCAGGAAACCAAGGCCACCACCAATTTATGTTCGTCACGGAAATTGTGCTGGGCTATGAAAAAAAATAACTGACCTAATTGAAGCTAACAAGTTCTATGTCACATCCATAAAAAGAGGTAACATAAATTAAACAAAAATTCAGGTAAACGACGAACAAGATTATCGATCAGTGGCCAAATACCTAGATGAGGGAAAAACCAATTACTATACCTACCAACTCAAAAGTAGAAAAGGCCTAAAAGTAGTTATCAATTGAAACAAGAAAGGAAGCTAGCTTCGGCCAGCCGAAGCTTATATACTCTAGCAGATCATTCCTATTAATTTACAAATCGCAAAAATGTTAAATTTCCTATTATTTCTCTTATTTCCGATCGTTCCTATGGCAGCTAAATGATATAGTAGTTCGATTTTGATAAAATTAAAATCGAAATTCGGAAATATTTAAAAATAGTCATATCCCAGAGTAGATGAGAATACAACAAAAACCAACGAAGCAATAATTTATTTCATATTATATTCCCATTAATTTTCCGATCGTTCCTATGGAAGCTATATGATATAGTCGTCCGATTTTGATAAAATTTTATTCGAAATTCAGAAATAATTAAAAACTAATATTCCCAAGATTAGTGATGTTGATCAAGAATATATATACTTTATAGGGTCGGAACCGTCTCCTTCACTGCGTTGCAAACTTCTAACTAAAATCATAATACCCTCTGCAAGGGTATAAAAATA
This sequence comes from Drosophila lutescens, assembly GCA_037075285.1. Lineage (NCBI taxonomy): Eukaryota > Metazoa > Arthropoda > Insecta > Diptera > Drosophilidae > Drosophila > Drosophila lutescens. The sequence goes on from JBAMCF010001160.1 coordinate 9,364, forward strand.
GCTGGGCTTAAAGAAAACGGCTATAAACATAATAAACAGAAACAAAATTCCCCAGCCAATGTTCTAGATAGAACTGACGCCTGAAAATATGCATTTAAATAAAAATGAAGTTCATCCAATCTACAAGCTTTAATATCTATTGCACCTTAGAATAACGGTTGAGGAACCCCATAGACTGTTCTCTAAATAAGGAGAACCAATCAGGAAAAAAATGTAGCAACTGTGGGGAAAACCACACGGCCAACTACAGAGGTTGCCGTATTTATAAGGAGATGAAAAACAGCCTAACACAAAAAATAACTGCAGCTAGAAACTCAGCCACCCGCCAAAATCTTTCATACATACCATCAACAACGACTCTGAAAGTTTTTTTTTGGGCAGGAGCTAAGCTACAAGAACGGGTCTTACGCTTCAGTTCCAAAACCGACATTTGAACATTTCTCTTGCAAATGCGGAGGGTCAAACGTGATTTTCAAGGTATAGTTTCTTTGGCAATATTGCTTAGAATTGTCCATAGAATACGTTCCCCCCTACGATTTGTTGACCTCCAAATCGACCCACCCTAATATATATATATATAGTGACATATCCATAGTTCCACATATCTCTATGCACATGTCCATACGCCCACACACTTACACACACATACACCATCCCAGAATCCACCCTTCAGATAACCTTAGCACGCCAACCAGTCAATATCTAATTGCAAATGTACCCAAACTTTAGACTAAACATCCAGAACGAATCAAATTACATTATCAGTTCGTTTCCACACTTTTCGGACCCTCAATGGAAAATTACCACGAGAAAGAATCACCAAAAGATTTAGACTAAACAATCGGATTGAGTCGCCGGTGCATTATCAATCAACAATCCAAAGGGCAATTATAAAACTTACTCAATTAAAGCTAACTCCACTCATAGAAAGCTTTAAAGCTCAGAACCGAGGTATGATCGTCAAAGAAGTTTAAGTTAAGAAGCGAGTTCAGTTTGAGACTTGTCGAAAGACAGTCAGTGTTCTTCCAAATAAAAAAACAAGAGAGAACGCTATAGTCGGGTGCCCCAACAATCAGATACCCTTTACTCAGGTAAAGGGAGTGCGAGGGAGATGGAGATAGAAACTTTGAACACGCATAACTTTTTAACGAATGGTCCGATTTGAAAAATTTCTTCTACATTTCGATAGGTATTGATAAACACAATAAAACTGCATTTTTACTTTTCCGAAATATTGAAATTTTTAAAATCGTATATAAGCGATTGTGGGCGTTAGAGGGGGCGTGGCACCCTTTTGAAACAAACTTGCGCTGCGTAGGAACTCCAAGAATCTTCATGCCAAATACCAATCTTTTAGCTTTTATAGTTTCCGAGATCTCAGCGTTCATACGGACAGACAGACAGACAGACAGACAGACAGACAGACAGACAGACGGACAGACGGACATGGCTAGATCGACTCGGCTAGTGATCCTGATCAAGAATATATATACTTTATGGGGTCGGAAACGCTTCCTTCTTCCTGTTACATACTTTTGCACGAATACAATATACCCTTTTACTCTACGAGTAACGGGTATAATTATAATTGTAACCAGTTTAAGAATAAATTAAATAAAGTTTTTTTTTTATATTAAACTTACGGTGCAAACATTTTATTATATATTTATATACAAAATATGTGTAATTAAGTTTAGGTTAGGTTAGGTTAGCGCGGCGGCTGACACAAGGTCAGCCCACTTAGGCCATCTCTGGCCCATTGTGATACCGCGATGGATCATAAGTACCCTCTTACCACGAAGTTAGTAAGAGTCCCAGCCCGTTTCTCTTATGAAACCTGCTATTTTCTTCGGGTGGACAGCGCTAATTCAGATAGATTGTGAAGAAAATATTCTCCTATATTTTTTTCCCGCGCCTGATTAGGGACACACAGGAGTAAAAGAAGTGCTCTACTGATTCTACTTTTAAGGACGTTTAGTCGGAACGCGTGGGCTCCTACGAGCCAGGGGCCTGTAATTGCTCTAATCACAGCTGAGCACTGTGTGCGGTGTTTGGCTTTAACTTTAGGCCATGTTTGGCGACTAATGTTCCAGTGAGTGGTATTGTTCATCATTTCTTGTTTAAGGGATCTGAAAACATCCCTCGTCATGAGCTTAAAAGTGGCTAGGGGCATACGGAGGTCCTCTTTGTCCGGAAAGAGAACTGTGATAGTGTCGCGTCTGGCCAGTTTATCAGCTATTTCGTTCCCCTCAATATTTTGGTGACCTGGCACCCAGATTAGGGAGATAACAAACTGCTGTGCCACCTCTTGAAGAGATTTGCGGCAGTTGTTCACTATCGTCGAGTTTGAGGATAGCGCACGAAGTGACTTTATTGCTGCCTGACTAAATGTTAATTACTCCGTTTATAGGGCTAGAGTGGCGTAGGCAACTAAGAGCCTCGCTTATGACGAAAATTTCTGTCTGAAAAACGCTGCAGTGGTCCGGAAGACGGAAATGTATTTTGATACTAAGTTGTTCACAGAAGACTCCTCCTCCAACTCGATTGTCGAGTTTAGAGCCGTCTGTGAAGAAATTTTTGCAGTCATTTTGTCCAATGGGACTTGCAATCGGACTGTTTTGAACGTTGTAGAAGTGTATTCAGTTATCTGTTAATTGCATGTTTGCGCCTTCTAATAGGATGGATGAGTGCCCATATTGATGGACTGTCCAGCAGTTTGCGTCTCTCAGACGTCGTGCTGTGATGGTTGAGCGCCTTGAGTTTTGAACTATACAGCAGCGCTGGCCACCAAATTTTCCCCGCAGCATAACAACCACATCATCTGCATAAGCAACACTCTTGCACCCACCATCTTCTATGTCGCGTAGCGCGTGTTTACTGCTAGGTTCCAAAGAAGCGGAGAGAGTACCTCCCCTTGAGGAGTACCTCTGGTGACGTGCCTGCACAGAGTAGATGCTCCCAGTGAAGAGGTTACTTTTCTGCTCAGGAGCAGCTGTGGGACTAATCTCACCAACTGAGCATCTACTCCAAGGCTCAGCATTGCATTGGATATTGCCCTTGAGTCGATGTTATTGAAAGCTCCTTCTATGTCCAAGGATTTTTCTATACTGGATATGACAGAGTGAAGTGCTGTTTCTGTCGATTTGACTTTACGGTATGCGTGCTGAGATTCAGATAGCAGAGAGGGATTGATTGATGTTCTCAGGTGTAGCCCTATCAACCTTTCAAAAGTTTTTAGAAGGAAGGAGGACAGGCCTATTGGCCTGAGATCCTTCGGTGTTGTGTGTGAGGCTTTGCCGGGACAGCGAGATCTTCCCCTTGCTGCAACTGTGCCGGGAATATCCCATCAGGACCTGGAGATTTGTAGGGAGCGAAGCTATTTATAGCCCATTTTATGTTGGATTCAGTCATAATGCTATCCAATGCTCTAACCGGGTAGCATGGTTGTGGGTCGCTTGTTTTTGGACCTAATGTGTTTCCTGGAAAATGCGTATCTAGTAATAGCATTAGTGTTTCTTCGCTAGAAGAAGTGTACGAGTCATCCTGTTTCTTGAGATAGCCCAGGTTAGAGGATGACTTTGAAAGTACTTTTCGTAATCTTGCAGCTTCAATTCCCGAACAGAATTTTCTCCAATCCTCTCTTTTTGCCTGCCTTTGAGATTTTTGAATTGAGCTAGACTGTGTTTATATTCTGACCAGTTTTTGCTCTGTTGAAGAGTTTCCTAAATTCCACCCTCAGCTTGTCTATTTCTAGTTCCCACCAGAGTGGTTTCCATTTGCCTCTTTACAGGCTTCAGTAAAGGCTGTCGTGAGATAAGTGAGATGTTCATCCGATGGAGGAATCTGCTATGGAGGAGATGGTAAAGCTTAAGCCAGTCTATTTTTAAAGGCTAGCCAGTTGGTTCTACGGGGATTTGAGAACGATACTGGGTCAGGGTTGGGCGCACACAATCTTGTGTCAATATATTTGTGATCTGAGAAGGAGTTTTCTTTAAAAACGCTCCACCCTATAAGCTGGTCATACATGAAGTTTGAAGTAAGGGTTAGGTCTATGACCTCCTCCCTGTCCTTGAATACAAAAGTGGGGTCGTTTCCCCTATTGCAGATAAGTAGGTTTAGTCAAGAGAAGGTATTCAAAAAGTAACTCACCCCTCTCATTTGTGTTGGTGCTGCCTCACATCTCGTGGTGGGCATTTTCATCTTACTGGCTATATATTTATACCCGTTACTCGTAGAGTAAAAGGGTATATTGTATTCGTGCAAAAGTATGTAACAGCTAGAAGGAAGCGTTTCCGACCCCATAAAGTATATATATTCTTGATCAGGATCACTAGCCGAGTCGATCTAGCCATGTCCGTCTGTCCGTCTGTCTGTCTGTCTGTCTGTATGAACGCTGAGATCTCGGAAACTATAAAAGCTAGAAGGTTGAGATTTCACACACATATTCTTGGGCTTCCTACGCAGCGCAAGTTTGTTTCATCGAGGTGCCACGCCCCCCCTAACGCCCACAATCGCCATAAACGATTTTCAAATGTGTCTGGAGGCCACATCTTTTAAGATTTTAAAAATATATAAACGCAATTTTATAGTGTTTATTAATACCTATCGAAATGTAGAAGACATTTTTCAAATCGGACCATTCATTAAAAAGTTATACGCAATCAAAATTGTTTATATATCTATCTCCCTCGCACTCCCTTTAGCCCCAATAGATAGTCGGGACACCAACCCGAGTACAGCGTTCGCACTCCCTTTAGCTGAGTGACGGGTATTAGATAGTCGGGACACCAACCCGACTATAGCGTTCTCTCTTGTTTATTCGACAAATCATCCTGATGGGAAGGCTCATGGAGGTACTGGAATTCTGATAAAGAATCGCATTAGGCATTACGAGATGCCATCATTCGCTACGAATTATATCCAAGCAACAACAGTACACCTCGAAACCCAAAGCCCACCGCGCTTTTCTATTACCGAAGCAGAATTCGTAAAATTCTTTGATGGATTAGGTGACCGCTTTATAGCAGCTAGTGACTACAATGCAAAGCACTCCTACTGGGGATCTCGACTCATTAACCCCAAGGAAAAACATCTTTACAACGCGATAACTCCACGAAACAAGCTTGACTTTACTTCTCCGGATAAGCCAACTGGCCAACATATCCAAATAAGAAACCTGACCTTATTGAGTTTGCTGTCACAAGAAGAGTGCCGCAGGCTCATGTTCGTGTGGAACACTTATCAGATCTATCATCAGATCACTCGCCCATCTTGCTTCACCTCTACGACCATCCTCAGGTCACAGAACGCACACACTCTCTAACTACTGGTAAAGCAGACTGGCTCAAACACAGAAAGTATGTAATAGAGCCCTGCATGAAACAACAGTATGCTTAAATATTTCGAAACATTGGAATCCCTTATGTTAACTGTAAATATGTTTCGAAACATTTGGAAATGATTCGAAACATTATAAGGTGTTCCGAAACATTGGGGAGGCGTAGCATTAACAGTTTATCAGTTTTTTTTGTCTAAAAGAGCTTTCCAAAATGAACGTTGATATGCCAAGTGGTTCCAGCAATTCTGTGAGTATATTTTTAAGTTTAATAAAAGAGTCACCATGGTAATTTTGCATAACTAGGCCCTCCGAACAAATCAAGAAAAAAACCATGCTATATTAAAAGCTAAACTTGTTTCAGGGACATATACATTTAGCGAGAAGAATGGTCGCAGTAAGGTTTGGCAGGTTTTTGGAACAATTTTAGACCAAAACAAGCAAGAGGTCAGTGGATTAGTTGCGTGTCGAACTTGCCTATCTTGCTTGAAGTATCTCGGGAATACATCAAATCTTTTGAGACATAAGTGCACAAGATTAGAAAATCCTCCTCAGATGAATCTGCAGCCACTTCATCGGAGAGAGCATTTTCACGAGCAAGACATTTGCTGAGTGAAAAAATTAGCACGTTAGGAAACAATACGAGCTTGGTTAATGAAATTATGTTTTTGAACAGCAATCTAAATTTTAGTGAAACACCATAAAATAAAATATTAGTAAAAACTATTAATCAAAATACAATTTTGTTTAATTTCCAAACCTGCTAATACAAAATTTCTATACAGCTTTTATTTATAAGTCACGCTTGGAGACCGAAACGTAAGTATCACACTGTTATAGATGTTTCGAATCATTTGAATCTTACTGTAAAAAGCTTTCGAAACATAAAATGTCTCAAATACTGTTGATTCATGCAGGGCTTTACTTTGTATGCCACATTAAAAATCGTTTTGATATAAAAAAAATCTCTAGTGTTTTCTGATTGTGAAATTTTGTATGGAAAAATCAATTCCATGTCACATTCCATCTGAACTGTAAAGAGGCCTATAGTTTAAAATTAATGACATATTTATATTTTTGTTGCATATTTGCATAAAATGACATTCAAGATTTAAAATGTTGTTTATTTTTACTACAAACTATTTAAGCTTTGTTTTCAGGTTTCAGGTTATATTTTCTCCAAACCTCTTGAAATTTGATTTACATATTAAAACCATTATTAGTGTTCAGTCCCACGGTAACTGGTTCATCTACACAGCTGATAGCCCTGCCAACTGATTACGAAGGTCAAGACATCTGGCAACTCTTCAGAACGTCAAGGAGAAGAACACGAGCTTCAGCGACCGGACCAACACCGCCACCCTTTTCGTTTCTGTCCATTGCGACTATTTATACCCGTTACTCGTAGAGTAAAAGGGTATACTGTATTCGTGCAAAAGTATGTAACAGCTAGGAGGAAGCATTTCCGACCCTATAAAGTATATATATTCTTAATCAGGGTCACTAGCCGAGTCGATCTAGCCATGTTCGTCTGTCCGTCTGTCTGTCCGTCTGTCTGTCCGTATGAACGCTGAGATCTTGGAAACTATAAAAGCTAGAGGATTGGTATTTGGCATGAAGATTCTTGGAGTTCCTACGCAGCGCAAGTTTGTTTCAAGAAGGTGCCACGCCCCTTCTAACGCCCACTATCGCTTATATACGGTTTTAAAAATTTAAATATTTCGGAAAAGTAAAAATTCAGTTTTATTGTGTTTATCAATACCTATCGAAATGTAGAAGAAATTTTTCAAATCGTACCATTCGTTAAAAAGTTATGCGTGATCAAAGTTTCTATCTCCATCTCCCTCGCACTCCCTTTACCTGAGTAACGGGTATCTGATAGTCGGGCACCCGACTATAGCGTTCTCTCCTGTTTTTTCTAAAAAGGTGGTGCGCAAACTAGCAAACCTATTGAATTTATTTGTGATACAGCAGTGCCAGAGCGAAGAGTGACTCGTGCGCCGTTTGAGAGTGACACCGTTTTTGGGTATGGTGACAAACTTTTTATATTCAAGAATTTGAATCGGTATCGTTGATTTTGTGTAAAAAAAACTATAATATTACCATATAACATTAAATGCTCCAGTTTTATTGTTGTCTTGTATTATTTTTAGTTGTGCCGTCAGTTGGAAAGGATGATTCACGCCAAACGCTGTGGGATTTGGCTCCGTTGGAATTTCGAATCGTACTTTTACAGAAATATGCTCAGTAGATGTAAGCAACGTTCTGCTTTTACACTTTTTAAAAATATTGATTTTGGGGAAGTTACTAAGTAAACACGTGTATAAGGATTTAGCCGAAATAAAAATTTTACTTTTTAATTTGCCAAAAAACCCGAATTTTGAAAAAGTCCCCACTTATTGAAAATCTGTATCTCCGGTTTTATAAATTCGATTGACTTAGTGTCTTTTGCATTACCTATCGAAATGTAGAAGAAATTGTTTCAAATCGGACCATTCGTTAAAAAGTTATGCGCGATCAAAGATTTATATCTCCATCTCCCTCGCAATCCCTTTTGCTGATTAACGGGTATCTGATAGTCGGGGCAACCGGCTATAGCGTTCTATCAAAGACATTAGAATATGAAGATGGATAACGCCATACGATTTTTTTGTACACGATTTTTTGGTGCTGGCTCTAGAGCTGGCTCCAGGCTCTCTTGCTCAAAAGCCAGAGAGAGAGAGCGCTCTAGAGCCAGCCGCTCTCATGCACGCATACACCCACCGGGAAAATTCCTCTGGAAAATAACATATTTTCATCAGGTTTCTCCATACAAGCGGAAGGGACTAAACCTCATTCACCCCTTACATTTCTTCCATCTCTGGTTTCAAAATACACGGGGGTGACACAAAAAGTAAGGGGGAAATGAGGTTTCTATGTGGTTTTCCAATGGAATTTCAAATTCCCTACACCGTCGCCTGCTAAAAGATACAGGATTTCCAACATTTTCTGCTAAAAGGAAGAGGTTTTCCAAAACACAAAGAACCACCTTCTCACTTTCCCGGTGGGCAGCGACAGAAGACGATTGTATGTGTGCACATGTATTCTCGCGCATTGTTATTGTGCATATTTCGCTTATTGAGCAGGTTGATTATTTTTGTATTTATTTTATTTCATATTTCGATTTTAAAATAATTAAAATTATAGAATTATAATAATAACATTTATGTATGTATTTCTATATTAACTATTTCAATTATTTGTGAAAAGGAGAATCACAATGGGGAAAGAAAAGTCAAAATTAAATTAAAATTGAATGACACAAAATCATTTAACGAAATGTTGTTTTAATTTAAAATACTAAAAATGTAAATTGTAAAATTGTAAATTAACTTTACTAGATAATTTAAATAGTTAATATATTAATATGATTTTTAATTTTTAAAACAGTTATAATATTTATTACATATACTGGTAAATACTTTTTAGAAATATAACTACCATTAAATACATTAAATAATTTGAATTGTTAAAATAATAAATATGCTATTAAATATATTACATAATTATGATATACTACCTAAATATAAACCAAATTTAAATGGCACAAAATCATTTATCCAAATTTTATTTTCAACGAAAAACTAAAAATTGGTAATTTCTATATAATGTACATATATAATTTTGCTTTAAATATTTAAAAGGTATACAAGAAAACGGTGGATAAATAAAAATTAATATCTGCAAATTAAATGTTTCGTTTTATATACTTAAATTAAATATAAAAAAACATACCTTTAACACTAAACATGAAAATATTTAAATGCAGCCTGATAATATTAGATATGATATCATTCGTATTTACTGTAAATATTTTAAGTCATTTAATCATTTAATCAAAGTTTAAAATATTAAGTTTAAAATTAAATTTAATTTTTCCATTTTAAAGTTAATAAAAGCAGCCATGGATAAAAAAATAAAGCGAAATATATTTAATTTAAATATCCTTTAAATATATTCAATTTAAATATCCTTCGCTTTGTTTTTGTTTAACAATCATAATATATTCAAATATATTAAACTTGATTAAAATGTTTTTAAATTTTATCAAGCAGTTTTATATGTTTTGTATTAAAAGTTATGTTTTTAACTTTAATTTAAATATGTAAAACGATACTATAAATTAAATATACAGACATTCGCTTTTAAGGTGCATAAAAAAGTTTTACATCAATCTTCGTTGCCATATATATGTACATAAATGCAATTTAAAAAAACAACCTGTTCAATCATAGAAGTTTTTTTCGACACACAATTAGTTTCTTAGCCCAAAAATGATTTCTGGCCGAAAATCGGCTCGTCAATTAAGTACGCACACATACGCACTTGCTTACGACCCTGCAAGCAAAGAGGCGATATTTCTATCGCCTATCGTCCAGAAGTCACTTCTTAGTGACTTCTAGAAGATAGAAACACGATAGAACACATTTTACAAAAACAAAATATACATCTATCGCGAAGAAGTCACTTCTAAGTCACTTCTGGACGATAGAAAGACGATAGCACACATTTTACAAAAACAAAAAGGGTCGCTATCGTGCAGAAGTAACTTCTGAGGCACTTCTAGGCGATAGAAATGCGATAGCACACATTTTACAAAAACAAAAAGGGTCGCTATCGTGCAGAAGTAACTTCTGAGGCACTTCTGGACGATAGAATGGCGATAGAACACATTTGACTACCTAAAAAGGGTTGCGATCGCAAAGAAGTAACTTCTGAGACACTTTTGGGCGATAAAAAGGCGATAGAACACATTTTACAAAAACAAAAAAAAGAAAGGAATTTGGTTTCATTTTTTTGAATTTTTTGGGGTACAGTCCGCTTTTGGCTCTCTCTTTATACCTGAAAACTACCCTTCTTTCTCTTTGACGTACGCACTTTGTATTTTAAATTCAAGCGTCAGTTCGTTTCGAGATTTCTTTGTGATCAGTGCGATTTATTCTGAATTTCTGTGTTTGTGATGAAATGCGGAGTGAACCCGTTATTTTTTAAATATTACATACCGCGTACGGTGAAATATAAATAAAATACAATATTTATTTACATCAAAAATTAAAGTGATTGGAGAATTCGAGATTTAAGCGTGTACGATCAAGGCTGTCATGCGAAAGCAAAAGGAATTACTTGGCGTGAAACTCTGGGCAAACCGAAAACTTAACTATACTCCACTTATTTAATTATAAAAGGTAAATACCTTCTCCGATTTTTATATGGCAAAATTTTAATTATTTTTCTGTTGCTTTAAACATTTTCATAGACGGAACACGGAACTGGAATTAACTAAAATAATACAACACCATTTCCTACAAGCTTATGGACCGTGCTTACATGCCGCAATGCTTTTCTAATTACTCGTATATATTTTAATAAATGTGTTGAAAGAATAAAAACGAAAAATGAGTACAAAAAACATATATTTTCCTTTTAACCATTTTCCATTTGGGAAAGGGTCTTCTAGGTATCTTCTACAAGTGTCTTCTGAGTAACTTCCAGAAGTGACTTCGGCGACACTTCTACAAGTGACTTGCACGATATCGCATTCGGATCGCCGAAGTCACCCCCGTCGGGAAGAACTGTTCCACTACGGCGGCACTTCTAGAAGTGTCGCCTAAGTCACTTCTGGAAGTGACTTCCGCGATATCGCATTCGGATCGCCAAAGTTACCCCCGTCGGGAAGAACTGTTCCACTACGGCGGCACTTCTAGAAGCGTCGCCGAAGACACTTCTGGAAGTGACTTCCGCGACACTTCTGGAAGTCACTCAGAAGTGACTTCGGGAAGTGTCGCCGTAGTGGAACAGTTCTTCCCGACGGGGGTGACTTCGGCGATCCGAATGCGATATCGCGGACGATCGTTTTCATCTTCTAGACGTCACTTAATAGTTACTTCCGCGATAGAAAATGCTTGCAGGGATATTGCAAAACGAATGTATGGCCGTTACTCATCTTAGAGATTATATTGGTCTTTGGTTCTATCTTGTTAAAAATTGTTAAAGGACTAGTAAGCGATGAGAAAACATGAATTTCATAAGGATCCGATAAGAGTGAAAGAGTAGCCTTTTTTGCTGCGACGTGTTTTCATAGAAAAAAGCCGAGGGATAATGTAAAAAAAAATTTTAAATCTTAATTTTGTTTTATTTTTGAGAAATTAAAACTCATTAAAAAAAATTTTTTTAAGTGGTTTTAGAGGAATTAATGCAAACGAGACGATTCAATCGGATTACTACAACCGGAGATACAGATTTTCAATGAGAAGGTACTTTTTCAAAATTGATGTTTTGTGGCGAGCTAAGAAAAATTCTAAAAAAAAAAAAAATTCCGCTAAGTCCTGGTACACGTGCTTACTTATTTTCCGAATAGTATACGTAAAAAAAGTTCCAGGCAAATCAAAAATGTGAAAAAATATTTTTGGCCAAATCCGTATGGTTTGTAAACGAACAGCCCATATATGTACACTTTTCCCTTTTTGTCAAAAGACTAATTTAAAATTCCAGAAATCTGAGTAATTTGGTATTATAGGGAACCAGTCCCAACCGCGTAAAAATGATCCTCGATGGACAGCGATTTCTTAAGAACTCTCTTTTTTTATGATGGACGTTGATGCACTACGAGCAGTACAAACAAGTGGCCCAACGATACCAAGCACGTGCTTGTTACGCGCGGGACCCTTTATCAATTAGGGCAAAAATGCGAGTTCGCATACATGAAACAAATACTACAAATACTACAACTAAGATTGAAGCAAATGAGATAAAATTTTAGTTTTTAATACGGGGATAGATGTTGAAGTGCAAATTAAATGATAAAGATTGTTATAATTTTTACATAGAACAAGAAAGGGCTCATGCAGAGTAAAATTTGATGTACATCGAGGCAAATTAAGAGGGTAATCATTTCGTGTTAGTCTAACGGGAACATTAAAAGTTAAACGGTTTACCAGTTCTACAGAATCAATATCACCTCTTATAAGATTATGCATAAAAATAGTACCAAGCATTATTCTACGGTTTTCAAGTGTAGGTAAATTAAGCAATAGTAATCTACTCTGGTAGAAAGGTAGCCTTACGTTTTGATCCCAGTTCAAACTACGAAGGGCAAAAAGAAGAAATTTTTTTTGCACCGACTCAATACGGTCGATGTGCACTTGATATTGTGGACTCCAAACTGAAGAACAATATTCCAAAATAGGACGGACAAGGGAGGTAAATAATAATCTGGTTGTATAAGGGTCATCAAATTCCTTTGACCAACGCTTTATAAACCCAAAAACACTCATAGCTTTATTGACAGTGGCAATTATTATGTGGCAATCAAATTTATGTTTTGGGTCGAGAAGAACACCTAAATCGTTAATTGAATATATACGGTCGAGTGGTGTATTTTGAAGAGAATAACTAATAAACGTAGGAGTTGCATTTAAGGCAGTTCAGATTTAAAAGGTTATACTCACACCATCCCTGAAAACAATCAATATCTGACTGTAAGTTGAAACCTGACCCTACATCTTTATATGATAAACAAAGCTTAACATCGTCAGCGTACATTAGTACACGAGAATGTGCTACGATAGAGGGAAGATCGTTAATAAAAAAAGGAAACAGCAAAGGGCCTAAATGACTACCTTGAGGAACTCCAGATGTCACGTTGATCATTTTAGAAACAGCGCTCTTAAATATAACCCTCTGAGTCCTACCATTCAAGTAACTTGAAATCCAAGTTAATAGATTACATGGAAACCCAAGCTGATCTAATTTGAATAAAAGGAGAGAGTGGTTAACAGAGTCAAAGGCCTTACTAACGTCAGTCTGCATGTTATTCTTATATCCATTTATTACAATAGATGACAATTCAAGAAGGTTGGTGGTGGTTGATCTTCGCTTAACAAAACCATGCTGACACGGTGATATTAGCGAGGAACATAAATGCTGCAAATGAGAAGTAATAATACGTTCAAATGCTTTAGGAATTGCCGACAATTTAGAAATGCCTCTATAATTCTGGGCATCCGCCTTCGCACCCTTTTTGTGGAGTAGAATAATGAAAAAGTTCCTCCAGATAGTTGGAAAAACTGATGATGAAATAGACAAATGAAAAAGTTTAAGAATCGGTTTACAAATGGTTGAAGCACAAAACTTAAGCACACTCCCAGGGAGTCCATCAGGACCGGGAGAATACGTTGGCGTTGTTGTTGCTAAATCCTTTAAAAGAGAACTTTCGGTAATTACAGGGGTAAAAATACAATAAGCCATATTTAAGGCGTTAGGGTAGGTAGGGTTTGACCAAGCAGCCGAACTATAAGTAGTTTGGAAAAACTCGGCAAATAAATCCGCAATTTCAGAATCCGACGATGCCTCTTTTGAGTTTAAACGTACCGATGAAGGCAATGCGGAAGACTTACGCTTGGCATTAACGAAGTTATAAAACTGCTTCGGATCATTTGAAAATTCGAATTTACATCGATTTAAATACATGGAATAGCAATGACTGTTGAGAACATTAAAATCTGAACGAGCCACCACGTATTTCGAAAAATCAGATGGCTTACCCGATTTTTTATACTTTTTGTAAGTGTTGGATTTAAGATTTTTAAGTCTTTGAAGCGCATTGTTAAACCAAGGAGGCCTGTTTAGCTTAGGGGGAAGCCTGTCAGGAACGCATTCGTCAAAAAAAGTGTTTAAAACGCTATAGAAAAGTTCAATTGCACTTTCAATATCCATGCAATTGTACAAATCAGTCCAATTATATTGCGAAATCATGTAGTTTAGTTTAGTATAGTCACATTTACGAAAGCATCTCATTTTAGTTTGAGGAACTAAAGGAGAAAGGGTATTAGTACAGGGGAGGCCAATTGTCAATTCCAATGTTGGATGATACCGGTCTTCAGGTACAACAAGTGCGTCAATTCAAGATACCGTAACTTCATGCGGATCTAAAACAAATACTAGATCTCATTGTCTATTTAATGAATTTCGTATAAAGCTTACTTGCTGTAACGATAATTCTAAAAGGCCATCCACAAAATCATGGGCAAGGAAAGGTGCAGCTACAAGTGAGTCAGTGGGAAGAGACCAAGAGATATTAGGGAGATTGAAGTCACCCAAAACAATCAAAAGGTCTCTGTTGGAAAGGAAGGACTGAACAGATTTTATAGCAGACAGATGGTGCTCATAAATTATTAAATCAGAGCCAGGAGGAATATAAGAACAGGTTACAAAAATAGATAAGGATTGAATGGAAACTTTGACACTAACAAATTCAATATCGTTAGGGATATGAATGTTAAGTCACTCCGATGTTAAACTAGAGGTAACGGCAATCAGTACACCACCCCCCCTACGCGGGGAGCGATCGGTCCTGTGGGTGTTAAAGTTCATTGACAAAACTTCAGAGTCAGATATCTCTGGTTTCAGCCAAGTTTCCGTAAAAGTCAAAATATCTTCAGTAAATGCAGAGGAGTCAGCATAAAGCTTTGGTAGCTTCATATTTAGTCCTCTAACATTTTGATAAGCCAAAAATAAACCTGTTAGTTTTTTGGCACAGTGGAAACCCTGTTATTAGGCACAGTGGAAAGCCGATTATTAGGCACAGTGGGAGGCCTGTTATTTGTTCTCGGTTTATTGGGAACAAATTCTTTAATTACCAAATCATCATTAAGCCAAAAGCTTTCAGAAAGTAGTACATTAAACACATCAGGCGGAGCAAATATTTTAAAAGAAGATATCCTACGGGCGTACGAAAATCGAAATTGTTCAACTTCAATGTCCTCGGATGGGAATTTTTCACGTATGAATTCCAAAACATCCTCAGATTTGGTATCCGGTGTAAATCTAGAAACAAACAATTGCTTCCTATGTGGAACAACTGAAAGTTTCTTACGCCCCCCAGCAGCAGTCTGAACCTCACTCGGCTGGGACCCAGAAGCGGTTCCTACTGTATCTACGGTCAGCACCGACTTCGGTGCCTCAGGTTGGCATCCAGAAACAGGGTCACCTCCGGAACTGGCTGTAACCATAGGCACAGGTGGCTCGCTTACCCCTGTGCCGACAGGAACTGCTGCAGCTACAGAGTTCAATGTTTTATTTTGTTTCACGGTCTTTTTAACTGCTGGCTTTTTTGCGTTTAGGCGACTCGGTTAATAATAATTTCTTACTATTAAATTGGTCACAAACTGAGTTGAACCCGTCATTAAGCTGTTTAAAAACTCGTGAAAGGTTCAATAGTCCGTCTCGAGTCTGCCTCATAAAGCTGCTCATTTCGACTGTCATTTCCTTGCAGGAGTCACATGCCCACATGAGACCGGTATGCATTTCAATGAAGTCTTTAACTCTACCAGTAAATCCTGCACATTTGACGTGCATGACCGATTCGCAGAGCCAACAGATAATAAAAGAATCTTTAGTTGACATCGGAAGAGAACAACTTTTCTTTGTACAGGTAAGGGCCATTTTATAGGAAAAAAAGGTTATTCAAAGAAA
The DNA here is from genome assembly GCA_037075285.1 of Drosophila lutescens. Classification (NCBI taxonomy): domain Eukaryota; kingdom Metazoa; phylum Arthropoda; class Insecta; order Diptera; family Drosophilidae; genus Drosophila; species Drosophila lutescens. The sequence goes on from JBAMCF010001160.1 coordinate 25,211, forward strand.
TAGAAAATAAAATGTGGAAAATATAGCTGAAGTAAATTTGGCACTGGGACTAAATTCGCAAAACCGCAAAGACACAAAACAACGAAAAGTATAAGAGCGCGAGATCGCGAGTTTAATTAAAACAAGAGAGCGCGAGAGAAAAAACTTCTATCGACTGAGCGTGGCTTGTGGGGCATCAACAACTATACACACGAACAGTTACAAATGTAAAGCAAGCAAGAGAGAGAGAAGTAGAAGTACAGCAAGTTTAGAGAGAGTGAGAGTGGGAAAGTGGAAGAGAGATTACAAGAGTTTTTGCAAGTTTAGAGCGTATAATTTACACTAACAAAGACAAGCGATTAAACAAATCCAAATAGAAATGTTAAAATAACTAGAACAATGCACCCGTTAATTGGGAGGTTTAGTTAAAAACACTTACACAATTGTTAGGCTACGCTTTCTTTATAAACAAACACAAGACACTCGCAAAAAATCACTGAAAAACACAAATAACTCAGAGCACAAAAGTAAACACAACCGTTCACAAGCGACGCTAAATCGTCTTAGCCATTATTATTATTATTTTTATTATGATAATCAGAAGAAATCGCTGTCCAAGGAGGATTATATAATATATTATATTTTATATTAAATTTTTTCAACAAACTTTTAAAATCACAGGGCGGCAGCACTTCTAATATTTTACCTCAGCTGTATGCTTTTATTTTTTTTTTGACTATGATTTCTTAAATTCAAGAAAACATAGTCAAAAAACATAAAAGCATACAGCTGCGTCAAAATTGTAGTAGAGTTGCCGCCCTGTGTTTTTAAAAGTTTGTTGTTGTACATTTTCCACGCGAATTCAAACCCCCCTGTGATTCGTTGCCCACACTGCAATGGTAATCATATCCTTCGTCGATGTCAGCGATTCCTAAGATTGAATTGCTACCAACGTAAGGAGATCGTGAGTAAGTCAAACCTATGGCTCAACTGATTGAGCAAATCGCACATGCCTGCCTGCTGTCCAAGTATAAAGAATTGCTACCACTGTGGCCACCGCCACCAATCTCTACTTCATCCGGCAGTGGCGCCAAGCATAACTCAAGCAGCCCAACCTTACTTCACGACCGTGCCATCCTGTCAACCACATATCGCTTCACCAGTTAGCCCCCTTGCTAACCCAAACCCACAATGTTATTCTTCCACAGTCTCCCATGCAACGCGACAGAATAGCTAGTTAGCTACCGCACGAATTATTGTCGGCCACCCCCAAAGCGGTACTCAAGCTTCAATAACTGCCCTCGTCGATCAGGGGTCGGAAGCTACAATAATCTCAGAGCATGCAGTCCAAGCTCTCCAACTTCCACGATGCAGAATTCGCGCTTCGATCGCCGGTGTCGGTCAAACTCCGAGTCATCCGGCATCCGAACTCGCTAGCCTCACATTTACCAAACCAATCGTTTTCGCCTCAAAATCGGAAACACATCAACGTACTCCAGCTCTCGGATCCCCAATACTATCGCACAAAGCGCATAGATGGCGGGTCTACTCCTTCCGGGAACCCGAATCGGAACTCCGTTGCACAAAATGCTCCCCTAGGTTGGATGATATTTGGCAAATTCCAGGATTCAATCCACACATTTAATATTCTCTGTCATTAAACCGCCCTAGATTCGAAATCGCTGTTAAAGAATTTCTGCTTTCGACTTGAGAAAAATTACATCAGCAGTCTCTAGTGAGAGATCAATAGTTATTACCTCTACAAAATCCTGTCGGATCGAATTCTGCATTCTTGTTCATCACTCTGTCTATAAACAGTCTCACCACCAAACAGCGTATTGTGTTCGACCCATCGGCTACAACCTGAAATGGTCGATCTCTAAAGGATGTTTTGTCCGTAGGACCCACGCTACAAAATTATCTCACTGCAGTGTTGCTGAATTGGAGACAGTACCGACATGTGTTCACCGCCGACACCCAGCGCATGTACCCTTGCATCGACGTACATCCGGACGGATTAAAGCAAGAAATCTACGTCGACGATATTCTTTCCGGTGATCACACTATCTCAGCATCACAAAACAATAGCTTACAAATCCAGAACGCTCTAAAATCCGCAAATATGGAATTGTGAAAATGGTCTAGCAACGACATAGTGCCCCTAGACCACATTCCTCCATCAAACAGATGCAATAAAACTTCAAGAAGCTGGGACAGCTCTGATACAGTCAAAACCTTAGGCATGCATTGGTTACCTAACCAAGACTGTTTCACCTATAAACTGCCAGCGAGCCTTCCCACAGGTTTAACTAAAAGAAAAATTCTTTCGAGCAACGCCAAGCTTTTCGACCCTTTAGGATAAATCGCTTCTATTCTCATAATGGCACACCTACAATTAGAACACGAACACACGCACTTCTTAGGATGGGACAACCCAGTGCCCAGTTCCATCGCTACCAAATGGAAAATGTTTCGTGTCAATCTGGACGACATCAGCAAAATCCGAATACCTTGCACCGTACGTACCCCCAGCCTTTAGCCATGATATCCAGTTGACGCTTTCTGCGACGGGTCCACTCACTCATACACAGCTCCGGTTTACATACGCATACGCCAACCGGATTCAGCATTATGCTCCACTCTCATCACTGCAAAATCCAAAATTTCTCCAACGAAACTTCTTACGATCCCGAGGACCGAATTATGCGGCGCTGTACTGGCAACTAAACTAACCAAGTGGGTAATAGCAACTAACTGTTGGAAAAACATGACATACTGCAAGGACGCCACTATCGTACTCCACTGGATCAAAGAATATGTCACCAGATGGAAAACGGTCATCGCCAATCGTGTTGCCTACAGTTTGGACCACAGCGATCCACACCAATGGAAACATGTTCCCACGGCAGATAATCCCCGGTAGACATTAATATTATTAATCGGTTTTCGACCGAGTAATTGCATACATACTGCGCTTTTGTCACAACGCTCAATCGGAGAAACCCAGATCATACAATCAGCTGTAGCCGGTGGAACTGGATAATGCACTTCGCTGCGTTGTAAAAATCGTACAAGCCGAAACCTTTCAATCCGACATCCAAGCAATCCTCGCAAGAAATCATCTGCCTTCTAAGACCATCTAAAGGAATCTCACGGCGTTCGCGGTCGTCTCAAGCATTCAAACCTTCCTTTCGATCGCAAGCAGCCAATCATCTTACCGCAGCGTCATTTCTTTACAGAATTGGTAATTCAGAAATCACCTGCCCGACATGGCATTTCATTCCGCCATACTCCCCCAATTTCGGAGGCCTTTGGGAGGCAAGTGTCAAGTCCATTAAGCATCACCTAAAGAGGATCGTCGGCAATCACAAGCAAACTTATGATTGAAGTTTGCCTAAACTCTCGGCCACTTTGCCCGTTAACAGCCGATCCAGACGACTTAGAAGGTCTTACGCCGGCACATTTTCTCATCGGCGACACACTGCTCGGACCTGCCCATTGTCGCCATCAAATCGCGTCGTTCCGTGAGCAATTTCTTTCTCATCAAAATTTGATCCTTCAGTTTTGGACACAATGGAGCCGAGATTTTGGCTGTCCCATCTTCAAACTAGCCCAAAATGGTGTCAGGAAAAAGATAATTTTGAAATCAAGGACGATCAACTGCCCCCTCTCGGTAGAATTACCAGTCTACCAGTCCTTGTTCGAGTTGAAACGCTAAAAACCAAATCAGACAGTCAGAAGCGCTCCATCTCCAAACTGTTTCGCCTCCCAATCTCATGGTAACATGAATCAGCTGTTTCTCCCATGGTAATCAATTGCATCCGTGCCATTTCTCTTTGTCTATATTTATATATATTTTCGCACATTTTTTTAGCAAATTTTTTGCATGTTTCCCATGTGATTTATTATATTTGAAAAATAAGATACCTACGTAAATTTTTTGGTAAAAATCTGACCAATAACACCAGTTTACAAAAAAAACTATGAAATATACCATAAAGGAAATGAATGGAACTCAATGCATTAATAGAGGGCATTCTATTACCTGTAAAATGAGTCTTTGATGGCCGAAATCGGTTTACCACAACTCGAGTTAGAAATTAAAAAAGTGTCAAAAACGTTTTTTACACTTTATAAAGAATTGGTTCAATAAAAAAAATTTAAATGCCCTTTTCTTAATCAGAAAGACGTACCTTACCGGAAAACAAAGGTTTCCTTCATGGTATATTTCATCGATTTTTTTTGTAAACTGGTGTAATGGACAGGTGTTGATTCCAAATGCGGAATTGCGTATATAACCATAATCCAAACAAGGAGGTTCTCGGTTCTCGTCTCCCAGTGGAGTTTTGTAGGTTTTATTTCCTGTTTTCAATAACAAATTAACTTCATAAGACTTAATAATCTTAAGTACCTACGCTTCGTCTTTTCGACGCGTTTTCTTGGAATGTTGGAAGCTTAACATGTGTGACCGTATCTGATGACAATTAGGTCAATATGACAATTAGATCAGAGTTCGAAAATATACTAACAAGTTCCGATATACTAACAAGTTCCGGACCATCAAGGTTATTCTCTACAACATCCCCACCACCGTGAATCTAATCCTCCTTAGATTCACCAACGTTTAGTCTAGCCAGCATGCAAGCTGGTGTGTACCGTAGCCGAGCGAACCTGGCCGTCACTTCCTTGTATAATGGCTGTGATTCTTCCCTTCTTCCACTGCGAACGATGAACGGTTCCGTCGCAGACAATAACGACGTCTCCTACCTTGAGTGGTGATACGGGCATATACCATTTCGTCCGCCGGCAGAGGTCTGGGAGATATTCGTTTAGCCACTTGCGCCAGAACTAGTGTGCGAGTTGCTGGACGATGCGCCAGTCCTTCCTTGTGGACTGATAGGCCTCCTCCCGCGGATGTGGTGTCTGGAAAGGAAGTGATTAGGTGTTATCGGGTCGTCTGATGGGTCATCTAAAGCAATATGTGTGAGCGGCCGGGAATTTACTATATTCTCGACCCTGCACATTAGACTATATATCATATCCTCCTTCAGATTCCCTTGGTATAAAACATGTCCGATGGCTCGTTTAACGCTCCTTACTAGACGTTCCCAGCATCCCCCTTGGTGAGGGTTAAGGGGGCAATTGAATAGCCATTCGATATTTTCGGAGCCCATCTCGTCGGCGATCTTATTATGATCGAGCTTTTGAATTCCCTCTCTCAATTCTCGTTCGGTGCCCACCAAGTTGGTTCCATTATCCGAACGGATTCGGACGGGTTTTCCACGACGTGCCATGAAGTTATACAGAATTCTTACGCAGGTATCAGTAGTCTAGTCCCTGGCGATCTCTAGGTGGACGGCCCTTATCGTCAGGCATGTGAACAGGCAGATCCATCTTTTCTCTGTTCCTCTGCCTCTTACTATTAGGAACGGTCCCATGTAGTCGATGCCTACATAAGAGAAGGGGCGCACAAACGGGGAAAGTCTATCACGTGGAAGTGGCCCCATCTGGGGATTCCTTGCGGAAATTCGTTGTATCTGACATATCTTACAGTCTCTTGCGGCCCTACGAACTGTCTGACGGCAGTGCGATATGTAATACTTTCGGCGTAACTCGGTCACGATAGTGTTTTCGTTCTGGTGGTTCCATCTCTCGTGATATTGGTCGACAATTAGCTGGGTTACGTAGTTTTTCTTAGGTAGCAGGATCGGGCGTCTAGTTCCCTATTCGACGGCAAGGGCATTGTTAATCCGGCCGTTCATGCGTATCACTACCTCTTGGTCCAGCATTGGCGAAAGGTTCCACAGTTTACTGCTCTTCCCGATGGAGTCGCCACGTATCAGGGCTTGACGTTCATCATGGTAGTCCAGATCTTGAATGTGATGGAAAATTATTGTCTCAGCCTTATCGATTTCCGCGACCTCCAGGAAGGGTTTCCTAATGGTTTTTCGTCTGCACAGACGGTAGACCCACGCGACGACTCGTATCAATCTTGTGAATGAGGAAAACCTTTCCAAAAAATTCTTGATCTCAACATTGACGGTATCGGCTGGAACTTCCTCGCTGACAGATAGAATAAATTTGGGTCGCAGTTCCAGCTCTGTTGTGCTTATGATTGGGTCCCCATATTGTGATTCCCAGGTTATCTCTGGGAGAAACCTCGAACCCTTAAGCCAGGACGATTCCCTTGTTGTTTTTCTAATTTTGGTTCCGAAATCTGCGGGATTCTCCGTGGTCGGTATACAGTTCCATTCGTCGATTGAGTCCGTCTCCAGAATCTCGTCGACTCGGTGTACAACAAGTGGTTTGTATCTCCTATGGTCAGATATTATCCACGCCAGTACTCTTTTCGAGTCTGACCACATGCAGACACGTGTCGGCTGAACGTCGTGGCCTTGCAAAATGATATTTCTCAATCGAACTCCTAACACGGCCGCCTGCAGCTCGAACCTGGGCACCGTGGAGAGTTTCATCGGGGCGCACTTCGTCTTTCCCATTATAAACGCACTGGTCCATCCGATTTCTGTGGGTATGCGCCAGTAGCCGACCGCTGCATAGGCAAGCTCGCTCGCGTCACAGAATATGTGCAACTCGACTTAGCCGTGGAAGAATTGCACTCCGTAACACCGTGGTACGCTGATTTGGCTGGCCTCCGTCAGGCGACTTAGCCATCGATTCCATTGGTCCAGATCATCGTCTCCTATGGTTCGGTCCCACTCCGTTTTCTTTTGCCAAATCGTTTGAAGAAGTAGCTTGGCCATCAGAGAGTATTGGGAGAGGAATCCGAACGGATCGAAGATTGACATTGCGACTCGAATTACTTCTCACTACGTGGGTGTTCTGGACTCTGCAAATAATCTTGTGTCAATTTTTTGGAACGATAACGAAAACCCAAACTCATCACTGTTCGTGTGCCATATCAATCCCAATACCTTTTGGTAGTGAGAAGAATCTTTCTTGTCAAGGCGCACTGAATCACACACACCTTCTGCAAATACTTTATTAAAGGTGCTGGAGCTGGAAACGAACCTCTTTAGCTCAAAGCCACCCCGCCTATGAATTTCAACTATCTCTCTACTGATCCTCACTGCTTCATTCTCAGATGCGAAGCAGTGCACCAAGTCGTCTACATAATGGTTCTTAATTATGGCGTCAACAGCTTCTTGAAAGACCCGCTCGTATTCAAGTGCATTTCGGTTTTTAACATACTGAGCTGAGGCTGGCGAACATATGGCTCCAAATGGCATTACCTGCATTTCATATACCTTAATATCGTCGGACAGAGATTTTCTCCAAAGGATTTGTAATGGTCGCTTGTGCAGATACGGATGCAAATATTGCGGAGATAAATGTTCCCGAGGCATGTTCCTAAGCTTAGCAACATTTTGCCTACGCTTAGCAACATAGCCAACAAGCGCGGGAATTTGCTGAGCGCCTATCCCTCTCTTGTGGAGATCGCGATATTCTAGGGTCAAAGTGTGGGTGGGCATGGTCTAAAAGGAATGAAAGGAAGGATAGGCTTTCTCCTTCTAATGTGGGGAAATGGGTCTGGCGGCGTCCCTATAAAAGCTGCGCACCGCGGGCACAAGCCTCACAAATGTGAATAAGTAGTGGCAGTGCAAAGTGCGGTAAGCGGAGAATTGTCCGCCGGGTTAAGTTAGTTAAAAGTTGTCCTCTTTGTTTTAGTGACCTTTGTTAATCGAATCGACGGATCTTGGGCTCCACGTAAACAACCAGTCCGCTGGTAGAGCAAAGCCTCTGGGTAAGATGCTTTGAAAATTAATAGGACAGCCAAGTGAAGGAAATCAATTTGCAGTGTTCTCCAGGGAATAAAAATTTTCAATCACCCCATCGACTTCAAGCGAGATCATCAACTGGCAGCGCTAAGAGATTTGGGAGCATTGCAACGGTTTTCCCCCACCGAAGGGGTGGCTTAAATTGCCACAAGTTTGTACAACATACCCCTCACAAATTCGCCTTTTGCCCCAAGCCACAATTGCCACATCTGATATCGCCAAAGCGTCGCCGCCCAAAAATAAACAAAGAGGCGCAGCATCTACGTCGTCTGAAACGGCGATCGCATTTAGTTTTAAGTAGAGTTAAGTAGAGAGAGTCCAGCTAAAGGCGCTTAGGCGCAAATAACAAAGAGAATTTAAGCTGTCGACTTTCTCAGTTCCGAGTAAAGGTTGCACTTTGTGTGGCAATTTGACCTTTACATCTTTATTTCTTCCAAACAGATTTACAGCGGAACTCGACTGGAAGCGCTTTCATCGGGGATCGCAATAAAAAAAAAAAAGAATGTAAGTCTTTTTCCGAAACAATTCATACAATAACAAAGAAAAGCGGCCCTATGCTAAAACCAAAGTAAAATCAAAACACATAAAGAACTTGAAAACAGAACGGCCGAGAGCTATCTGCATGCCCCTCACCCCGCGCCTATAAGCGCTTCTTTTGAGCGCAGTTCGCACAAGCGAGGTTGCTTCGGCGCATGCGCGCCTGTTAAAGTATCGTTCGGTTGGGTCCGCTCGGCAATTTATAGCGTGCGCTGCTGCTAGGTCTAAGTAACATCAGCCCGTGGGTTATTGCTTGGCATGACCAAAAAATTTAAAACATCATCACTTATAATGGCGCCCAAACGTGTTGGCTCAATATCGGAAAATTTATTTTTAAAACTATGAGACTCACCAACGTACAGTCAAACAATTTCTTTATTTCATTTTCATTTTTCCCAAACCTAGAATTGAATATGGTAGTTTTGGAATACAGAATAGAGAAAATTTCGATTGATCTTCTGACCACATCATACTCAATTCATGGTTTGCCTAAAAGTGTATTCAGACAATTATATTGACATATGGAATTTCTAACATAACGCGCCGAGCTCAGGTTTGAACCAGGTCATGTAAATTGTCTGGTGCACGAACGATGGCCACTTCATTACTTTCAGATAACCTGGAATTTTGGCCATAATTTCCGAATTTTATCATACCAGCATTCTAATATAAAATGAAGAGTTCATCGTAAAATGCTTTGTTATAATGGCGGAGTTTGTGCATAGGTTTGCAAACCTTAACAACAGCATTAAACAATGGCATATTCTTTTTCTAAACTTTTAAAGACACTTTAATTCAGATATGCAAATGTTTAGGGCTAAAGTCATGCATTGAGTTTAACGATTTTAATTTGATTTATTTATTTGTTTGGAATTTTTAATATTATTTATATAAAACAATCTTATTCATTTTTTTTAATTATTTGTGACCTCATTGATTAATTGTGACCTTATATTTTATCCTTCATTATTTAACCATTTTTTAATTGCATCAGAATGGGGCTTGATAATACTGATGATGAAGCTGGTAGCAAAATCATTTGCACGCTATGTAAAACTGTGATTAAAAGCGAAGGGGATGCCTACAAAACAGTTTGTGGGCATAGTTTTCACAAGCTTTGCATTAAAACCCATTTCATGGCGAAAACAACTTGTCCCAACTGTGCTACCGTGTGCATTAGCAAGCTGATAGAAAGAAGTTCGTCAGTTGGTTTAAACACAAGATCCCAAAGCCAGCTTAGCTTACAGTCAGGACCAGAAATTGAAATTGCGGGTACGTCCACTCCCACTCCCAATAATACGGCAAATCCTATAGGGCTAGATCAACTGAACAGTATGGAAAACCGAATCTTAACCACCTTGACGGATAAATTGGCCCAATTGATAGAAAAAAAAGTGCAGAACTGCTTTCAGCGCCTAAATATTGGCTCCGGCATAGAAGAACCAAACCACAATCAGGATAGGCAAATGCATACTTGGCGCGATGATAATTCGCAAAGAGGTAGAGAGGATTCAATGGGCAGAAGTTTTGGAAGTGGAGGCTTAGACTTATCACAAAGACCGGATAAGGTGGGTCACATAATGAATGGTTGGAAGCTTACTTTTACCGGCACAGGTTTATCCATAGATAATTTTATTTATCGGGTTGAAGCTCTTACTAACCAGACGTTAAAGGGAAACTTTGAGGTCATGTGCCGCAATATTAGCTCTTTATTCGAGGGAAAAGCCAAAGAATTCTTCTGGAGGCATCACAAGTCTGTCAAAAGTATAAACTGGAACGGACTTTGTGCAACAAAAAACCTTTGACCACTTCTATGACGAGATCTGCTCATTGTTGGATAAGATGGACACGCCCTTATCAAACAGCAAGCTTGTTAGGATTCTTAAGAATAACTTGCGGCCTGAAATTCGTCATGAGATCCTTAACGTAGACATCACCTGTGTGTCACATCTTCGCGAAGTATGCCGACGTAGGGAGTCCTTTTTGGAGGATGTTAAGCGCACCCATGGATACGCAAAGAGAATGCCCTTTAAAAGAGATATAGCGGAAATACTGGATGATCTGAATTTGTCATGGATGCGGGTTAGCAAACGTGTATAAAATGAATTGCAGCAAATGTCTGGCAAAAAACCTACACGGGAGCACGCAGATGCAACAACACAAACAGAATGCTCCGCGTGCTCAGAACTCAAACCCAAATCCTGCTCACCCAGAGTCGCAAGTTTAGAAGGTGGCGTTAAATCCTCAGACTTTGTAGATTTAGTAGGATATGATTCAGCAAGTCAAAGTGAAGTTGATGAGGAAATCGACGTAGATTCAGATTTGGAAACGTACGAGGCAGAGACAGAAACATCTGCAAGTTCTCTCAATAGCTCATATGACCACATGTGCTTACCAGGAGATGAGCAGGAAATTGAAGTAGGGACCGAAAATTCTAGAACAGACAATCACCAGACGGATTCTCGGAGCATAGCTAGGATATAAACATTCTGGTCAGAAATGAAGCAGCTGCAGAGTCACATCAAAGAAATCAATGCTCTAGAAGACCCAAAAGCTGATCCACGACCGTTTGTAGCTGTGCAGCTGATGGAACAATTAGTGAAGGGTCTGTTAGATTCAGGGGCAGCCGTGAGTTGTCTAGGAGGGAATTTGGCTCAAGAATTTCTACAAAGCAGCATAAACTTTAAGAAAATAGCAGCAAATGTTAGCACGGCAGATGGAAACAAACAAGAAATAGTTGGCAAAGTGAGGCTCCCAGTATGCTATGACAAAAGAACAGAAGAGTTAGACATTTACATAGTCCCCACACTGAAACAAAACCTTTATTTGGGTATTGATTTTTGGCGCAAGTTCAATCTACTTCCTACATTGGCTAATATATGCGAATTGGACCTAAAGTCCGTAGAGCACGACCTCGATAGTGATCAGAGAACGGAACTAGCAAATGTGGTGAACTCGTTTCCTTCATTTACTCAAAAAGGATTGGGAAAAACCAATTTGATCACTCATGTGATAGATGTAGGCAGTGCTAAGCCCGTGAAGCAAAGGCACTATCCGGTTTCGCCAGCAATGGAAAAATTAATATATGCTGAGGTAGATCGAATGTTAAAGTTAGGAGTCATCGAAGAATCCGAGAGTTCCTGGTCATCACCTTTAGTGATTGTACAAAAGCCAGGGAAATTTCGCTTGTGCCTGGACAGTAGGAAAATAAATGCGTTGACCGAAAAGGATGCGTATCCGCTACCCCAGATTAGTGGAATTCTAAGCAGGTTGCCCAAGGCTGAATTTATCACAAGTCTTGACTTAAAGGACGCCTACTGGCAAGTCCCCTTAGATGAGGCATCAAGGGATAAAACTGGATTCACTGTTCCCGGAAGACCACTGTACCAGTTCAAAGCGATGCCGTTTGGACTGTGCAATGCGACACAAACCATGTCCAAATTGATGGACAGGGTAATTCCACCACAGCTGCGAAACGAAGTTTTTGTTTATTTGGACGATTTACTTTTAGTTTCGGCTACTTTCGAGCGGCATTTAGAAATCCTCAAACAAGTAGCTTACCATATTAAAAGAGCTGGTCTGACCATAAACATAGGGAAGAGTAAATTTTGTGCTAAGAGGGTAAAATATTTGGGTCATATTGTAGGAGACGGTGGAGTACGAATGGATCCGGAAAAAATTTCCGCTATCACCGCTTTTCCTATTCCCAAGACCCTCAAAGCGTTACGAAGTTTCTTGGGTTTATGCGGGTGATATAGAAAATTCATAAGCAACTTTGCTGCGATTACATCTCCATTAACTGACTTGCTCACTCCGAAGCGCAAGTTTGTGTTTACGGAAAAAGCATTAGAGGCCTTTGAAGAGCTCAAAGAAAAATTAAGCCAAGCGCCTGTCCTCAGAAGTACCGATTTTTCGAAGCCATTCTACATACACTACGATGCCAGCAAGACCGGGGTTGGAGGAGTGCTAGTGCAACTTTCATCTGAAGGAGATGAGTGTCCGATAGCATTTGTGTCAAAAAAACTCAACAAGGCTCAGCAAAATTACTCTGTGACTGATCAGGAATGCTTAGCAGCCATTGTATGTTTGAAAAGTTTCAGGGCATATGTAGAAGGCCAGGATTTTACTATTATAACAGACCACGCCTCCTTAAAATGGCTTATGTCGCAGTCTGACCTGAGTTCCCGCTTGGCCAGATGGGCTCTAAAATTGCAGGCATACAAGTTTAAAATTGAGCACAGACGAGGAAAGCTTAATGTGGTTCCGGATGTATTGTCCAGGACACATGAAGATGAATTAGCGGCTTTAGATTTTCAAAATGGTTTAATTGTCGATTTGGGATCTGAGCATTTTAAATCTGCAGAATATTTGGATTTGGTGGAACGAGCTAAAGAGATGAGCAGCACTTTTCCCGACGTTAAGGTCTGCGATGGAATGGTGTACAGACGAACAGAGCACTCAGTTGGAGAGCCTGTCCATGACAGCTACAATTGGAAATTGTGGATTCCGAAAGGGCTTGTTGGAGAAGTTTTAGCGAAAGCGCACGATCAGCCCTTGTCGTCTCACGGGGGAATCCACAAGACTATTGAAAGAGTCCGTCGTTACTACTTTTGGCCAGGCTTAGTAGGGGAAGTGAAAAGATATGTTAGCGCCTGTGAAA